>MJUU01020831.1:23064-55430 GCA_002080025.1 Modiolus philippinarum
ATGAATTTGGCGTGGCTCTTACTGTTTCCGAGCTACGAGGGGTCAAAGGGGCCAAAATTGCAATTTTTCTAAATATGTCTTAACTTTATTTTTCATCAGATTTCGATGGAATTTTTTTCTTTGAATTTCTATGGATGTAAAGTTTTAGTTGATAGTCTATATTTTGCATAGCTCTTACGTTTTTTTTCATCAGTAAGTGATCAAAAGGGTTGAATTTTTCCTTTTTTTGTTCCTAGCTAATAACTGTGTCAAGCTTCTTTTTGTGTCCATCGAATTATTGTGTCAAGCTCTTTACTGTGTCCACAGTCACTTTAAACTACTTTTGTTGAAATTTCAGTGGTCGACATGCTGCGGTCGTATCATGCTGCGCTCGGCGTAGCCTTTTATTTTTCATTTTAATATGAAGAAAAGTTCATTTCATAAGTTTTAAGACTCTCTAGATGAGTATTTTTCAGTCCATGTGGATCAGTTTAACTTGTTGCACTGCTGACATAGTACCAAATTTGCACTCTTAGTACATTTACAGGAGGATAACTGTAAGTAAATCAGATATCCACCCAATTAAATGCTTTATTAAATCATTCAAAACTAAATCCTGGCCATTTTGGATTCCTGGCCAATTTAAGGCATTGTGTAAAATCTGGAGTGGTCATTTATTTGGAAACATGGAATTTCAATGTAAACATGATATTGCAGACAGAAGTCAAGGATTTAATGTACCATAGATAGTTTGAGCTGTATTTCTCTGAATCACTGTTACTCTTCCTGTGCTTAAATACAGTCATAATACCAAGAAAGTTGCTACCATGCATTTTAGAGTATGTTTGAAATTGATGTTTACAACCAGTCAAATTTGTACCATAGGGTAGGCATTTGAATTGCACTGTGAGGTCAAGGTCAAAAGGTACATGCAAATGTTCTTTATTGAATTAAGTTCAGAAATAAGTCATCTTTCACCAGGAGGCAGTTACACTGGAAGTTTGTTCGATGTGTCCGCCTATATGTAGCACGGTACAGTTTCTAAACATAGAACTGGTTTTTCCCTTTTGTGTACCCAAGATTCTATAGAGGAGTGAATACTGAAAGCTGAGTTCTGATTGGTCATTAAGTATAACATTCATGTCGTATTTTTTTCATATAGACAAATTATCTATGATTAAGAAAATATATAGAAATTTTCATGTGCCCTTTATTTATGGAGATTAATTTTTTTTAGAATTATTGGTAATATGAACTTCAATGCAACTTAGACCGCAAGTAAACTGACGGGCAGTGCGTACTTTGATTAGAGGTTCTTTAGGGAATTGGTCATGACTATATTTCACTGGTTATTTTTTGAAGATAAATGGATGCTCTACAAGCGAGCATACTACAATATCTCGGGTGAAAGTAATGAATGGGTGAAAATCTTGAAAATGTTACAATTGTCGCCTATGGAAAAAGAAACTGTACCGTGCTACCTATAAGTAACTGTACTGATGCACCTGATCTCATTAATAGTTTCAATTTGGTCCGTGTTGTTAATCTGCAATTGTGTCTCCATTTTTCTGTGCTGTACTAACGTAATTTCATTGTTTCTTGGTGTTTCCGGGATTGAAATTGCTTTGCCATTACTTTTTTTTTCACTGACGGTTAGGATCTCATTTGCCTCATCCCCTGTTTCTGGTATTTAAATTGGATGAAACATATCTACAGATAATTTGCACAAAAAAAAAAAGATCAGTGTTTTCTTGCACAGGTATGCTTTGCTGTTACGATGACAAATGAAAAATCTATTGTATTCTTTGTATGCTAATGCATAAGCTATGCATTTCAAATCAAAACGTGGCAATCTGTAATGACCGGACAAAAAAAGAAAAAAAAAAGATATTAAGCTTCATAAACACATTTCTCATACAATGTAACTACCACTTTATCATGTTCGTTGGATCAGTAGTCCTGTAAGTTTTTTTCACAGACACCTGTTATGCATCAAGAATATATTCTTATTTACACTTATTTACATAAGTTGTTTCCAATTTAATATACTGATGTAACCAGGGAACTATTGACATCAGGCTACCGTTTCATAAAGCGATCACTGTATTAAAGATATGTTAACAATGGGAAAACGTTGATCGCTTTATGAAACGATACCATGTTCCTTTTTTCTCCAATTAAGAACATTTTGAACAGAGAATAAGTGTTATATTGTCACGAATTCAGACAAAGTGACAAAGAAAAACAAATAAACAAAAATGAAAAAGAACGCCACAAAACTACACCACTAGCAGTGTGAACCCCTACAAAAACTGAGATTTCATCAGGTGCTCCGGAAGGGAAAGCATGATCTGACCACGCGCGGCACTCGTCACACTGCCAGTCCGGATTTGACATCACAGTCCGATATTCACGATGGTCAATTAGTGATACTATAACTATAAAACGGACGCTGAAAATTAAAGGACTTGGCTAGGTTATTGTCTTTTTTCTGAACTAGTCATTATATGAACCTGGCTTCATACGAATAAGGAAACAAATCTTATTATGGAATTACCATGCTTTTTAAATTGCTATAGTGTAAAATCATGCTTAGATATCAAGTTATATCAATTATGATTTTGTTAAGTCCCATGCGATTCCGCACATTTTGGTTATTCACACTATTTTGTAGCTATCAAAAATGGCGACACAAGATTTGCAATCACTGGAATTGCAAATTTAAATTGGAATAAGTTTTGCCCATAATATTTGATTGAAACCAGAAAGCACATATTAAAAAAAATATATAGGGATTTTCCTCAAAGCGATCACCGTACATATCTCGGATTGTTTAAATAACTTTTCAGCTACTCCGTGAAAAAAATCATGCACTAATTTGAGGTATTTTTGTGTATTTTTTAATTTTCAAAGCTTGTGGTGAATATATATATATATATATAATTTTTTTAGTAAAAAATTCATTGGAAGTTCTCGATAAATTGAAAGCTTATAATGCCCCTTTTGAATCCCTTGAAAGTTTTGATTTCTCTGCCCTCTATACTACCTTACCACATAATCTTATAAAGGAAAAATTCAGACGTCTTATTCAATGGGCATTCAAAAAATCCGATTGCGAATATATATGTTCTAATTCCTTTAAAACACATTTTAGTAATACAAAAAAAAGAGCTCAATTAATTGGACTTGTTTTGATATGATTTCAGCACTTTGAATTTTTACTTGATAATATACTCATTCGTTTCGGTAACTCTGTTTATCGCCAGGTCATAGGAATTCCTATGGGTACCAATTGTGCACCACTTATAGCGGACCTCTTTTTGTATTGCTAAGAATTTCAGTTTATGATAAACATCAGCAAAGGCCCATCTAAACAGCATTTAATTGAAAAGTTTTACAACACTTTCCGATACATGTATTTGGATGATATTTTAACTTTAAATAATTACGACTTCAATACGTATTATAAGGACATCTACCCTAAAGAACTTGCTTTGAATAAAGCCAATTCTAATAATCATCATTGTTCGTTCTTAGACATCAATTTTGATATAACGAATGGTAAATTAGATACTAAAATTTATGGTAAAAGCGACGATTTTTCTTTTCCCATAGTTAATTATCCATTTCTGGATGGCGATGTATTATTAGCGCCATCATGATGTTTGCATATCTCAACTGATCGATTTGCTCGAGTATGTAATAACGTTTGCGATTTAATGAACATAATTTTTTCATAACTGAAAAAAAACTAGTACATCAGGGTTTTCGTTATCATAAACTGGTTAAAACCTTTACTAAATTCTATTATCGATATAAAGACTTAGTTCATAAATACAATGCAACAACCTGTAAGCATCTAATCAAGGCCTGTATTTCGCATCCCTTATTTTACGGTAATGTTTTACATTAGAGTAAAAAATACTTAAACTCGCCTAACAAACTTATAAAACCTTTAAATCGTCTAATTCATAAGGGTTATAATTACGGTATTGTCGTCAAGTCATTACGTGGGGCCTTCTTTGGTATTAACAGGGGCTTTGCATTTTAACTAAACACATTCTAAATTACTAAAATCTATTGGTTGGACACGCGTACGGGTTATGTATTCCGGTATATGCATGAAATCATTATGCTAAACTCCTCACAGGAAGGGATCTTGGTGGAAGCTGTATACTGAGGGTACATAACTTAATTTGTCAGTTGTTTTGTAAATTTTGTTGAAAACTAAGGAGTATCTCCCTCATGCAAAGCTCTGTCCTTAGCTGATTTTGGCTTTACATTTAGATCATATTGGTTTTTAGTTCTCTATCATTTTTAAACATCTTTGAGTTTATGGTCTTCCAAACGTTTAGATTTTATCTGCACTGAAGAGACATAAGTTGTCGAAATGCGCATATGCAGAATTTAAATTCACAGTAGCTTCGGTATTTAGTCATTTGTTACCACTGGGTCGATGCCACTGCTGGTGGACTGTTAGTCCCCGAGGGTATTCACCAGCCCAGTAGTCAGTACTTCGGTTCTGACCCGAAAGCCGATTCTATTTGGAACTTTACAATATCTAAATTTTTGTAAATTTTGTTGAAAACTAAGGAGTATCTCCCTCATGCAAAGCTCTGTCCTTAGCTGATTTTGGCTTTACACTTAGATCATATTGGTTATTTGTTCTCTATCAGTTTTTAAACATCTTTGAGTTGATGGTCTTCCAAACGCTTAGATTTTATCTGCACTGAAGAGACATAAGTTGTCGAAATGCGCATATGCAGAATTTAAATTCACAGTAGCTTCAGTATTTAGTCATTTGGTAATGGGTCTGTAGCTGGCATGTCAGTTAACTGCTAGTAGTCTTTTGTGATTTCATGTTTATGTCCGTATATTAAGTTCTTTCAGTTAATTTTTCACAGTTGACTCAGTCCTGTTGCTAACTGAATTTTACTGTTGTTACTATTGTATTTTAATTGTAATTGAGGTGAAAATATAGGCATAAAGGACCAACCCAAGGTTAAGTCCGTATATATTCAGGCTCACATGAATTATTTCGTTGGCACTAAAATGGCCCTAGAGAGATTAAATTGCCTTAGTGCGCCATCAAACGCCGTAATATATGAAAATTTTGGTTTATGGCAAGATAAAACACTGTCTTAGTCTATGACATTATTCAAAGTGATGTGGCCTGTCTATGACGTTACCTTGAGTATATGCTGGTTTTACCGAGAATTTGAAGGACGTCATACTGATTAATGAAAACCCACTTTAAATGTTTGTTTATTTAATATTTAATATTGCTAAAGAGTTAGTTGGACAGAGGTCCTTTCTGGTTGAAACATCAATTTGAAACGACAATAAATTATCTTCCTTTTCTTTAAATCTGTTCACTCTAAAGTCGTGGATAGACCACCTGCTTGATTTAAATTATGAAGAGTTTCAGTGACAAAAGCCACCTTATATTCAAATTTTTATTGTTTCAAATGGATAGTATGTACAAGATCACAATGATTCCGAACTTATATCAGGTTTTTTTCTAACCTTTATATACATAAAGAGCCGAATGAACAATGTCTAAATTAATTATTTTAAACCTTGAACAAGGGTTGGCTCAGATACTTCATAAGACTGACATATCCTAGCAGGCGCACTGTTGACGAATAATAATAAATTGAACTTTATTTGCATATTACATCCATGATGGATCAAGCAAATACAAATGTACAATATTTACAATAATTACCAAATTTAATGTCACGTTGAATTTCCTATTTTGGATAAAAAATTAGTATCTGTCGGATTTATGAGGTTATCTCCCCCGGGGTATCTCCACGAGTCCAAAGTACACTAAAATAACAGATGAAGTCCAGAGTCCATTTTTTAATTTTATAATTTGCTGTTCTGTTTTATTCATTGATTCATTTTGGTTTGAAATTTGAAGTATAAGTAAAAGATCGGATAAAAGATATCTGGACTGTTTCGTGGTTGAATCTGATGTAAGCACAGAATACGGCCAAAGTAAGCCTACAAAAAGAAAGGGGGGGGGGGGGTTACACCCCCTTTTATCATTTATTCTTCTGAAAAAAATATATTAAAAGATAAGCACTTTTTAAAGTGGTTTTCATTAAAAAGTGGTAGGATTATATAAAATATAATTATAAAGTTTTAAAATCTTTGTTTATTGACACTAAATCAACACGAATATTTCTATCACTCATATGTTATGTGAGAGTATTTCGCGTTTGAAACATAATCTGAAATTGTTGTGCATGTTGTTGAGGACGCTTAGACAGTGCGTTTTTATGTACAGTAAGCTACTATATTTATATTTTGTGAAGAATTTAAACATCTATATACATAATATGAGTGATAATTAAATATTTTAAAATGTTTATTTGCAAAAACAAATAACTTTTATATAAATATTTTAAACCATGCGCCTTGATATTTGTAAACCTAAATTCTCTTAATAATCCTAAATTTAAGCAGTGTTTACATCAGATCTATCCAAATGAGCTTGAAATTAAAGAAACAACTGAAACACCTACTTCAGCTTCGTACCTAGATCTTTTATTGTATATTGACGAAGATGGACGTTTGAAATCTAAGCTATATGACAAGCGTGATGATTTTAATTTCCCCATTGTGAACTTTCCCTTTCTTAGCAGAAATATACCTACCTCTCCAGCCTATGGAGTGTACATTTCACAGTTGATTCGTTACTGTCGAGCATGTAGTTTGTACAGCGATTTTTTGAACAGAGTAAAAACACTGTCCCAAAAGCTGCTTAGTCGGGGATTTGTTCAACCTTTGTTAATTTCATCCCTCAAGGAATTCTATGGCCGTCACCATAGCATCATTGCAGATATGACGTGGCAGTATCCCAAATGAAGGTGGACACACTGTGAGTGCCTTTGTTCTGAATGTTGTAATTTCTGTTTCTGTTCTTTGTATCTGTCTAACGTTATTGTTTTTGTGTCTACCGCAATTGTTTTCTGTGTTCTCGTTTTTGCCCTGTCTTTGGACTTCGATTTTTTGTGAATTTCACCCCTTTGTTTCTTCGGTATTCTACTACCGTTGTTTCATGTAATTCTTTTGAGTGTTAAATGCGAAAATGTATTTTATTTATTTTGAATTATCATGCCCGAATGAGGTGGTATCTTAGTAGAGTATAAATCATTACAAAAACTAATAACTAGCAATACATGTATGTTCAACATTTATGGGTCTTGTTTCTTGTCTTAGATTTTGAGCTCCGTCAAAACGTTTGAGAGTCATTCGTGTTTTCAGTTTTGCATTCTTCATTTTTGTCAGGTTCGTCGTGTTCGGCAAGAACAGCAAATTACTAATCCTAAGATGCCATTTTGAGACAAACTGAAAAAAGATAGATTTTTGTATTCCTTCTAAAATATTTTATGTGCTATATCTTGATATTTGTTAGCACTGTTTAGTTTTTGAACAGAATACAATAATACTCAACTCATTTAGAACCTTAAACAGTCAATAAAGGTAAAGAAATTCAATGTATACATTTTCAACGTTTATATTCACTCAGTTTAGGAATTCAGCATTTCAATCACTAAAAAAAGAGATAGATTTACTCATTAAATTACATTTTACAAGATTGAGTAATCAAATTACTCACATCAGAGTAATAAGATCACTTATTCAATTACATAAATACTTGTTATAGTAGAAATGTAATTTTATTCTGGTAATCATTGAATTTACTTGTTTCAATCGTAATAAGTAATGTCTTTCTTGATTCAATACCTGAAAAAAGTGAATACTTTACTAGTATTGTGTATAAAAATACTCATTTTAGTAATACAATTACTCAACCTAAGAGTGGGATAAGTAATTTCATGACTTGTTTCAGTCCCATTTCATACTAGATTTCGTATTTGAACTAAGTAATTGAAGTAATTGGAATTACTAGTCATGATTGGCAATTACTTATGTTTCTGACAACTTTAAATACTTAAATATATACTTAATTTGAGTAATTGATTACTTGTTTTAAACAATAGTAAGTAATATTTTTTAAGGGTAAGAATGCAGAATGTTAAATTTTGATAGTGCAAAATTTTTAAATGGACAATTACACCATAACTAATGCAATATAGAGAACATACACCATGCGTCTTTACTATAATTGTTCCACGGGATATTATACAAACTTTATGTGTAACTGTGTATTTTTTTCTCTACGAGTGTAAGCTTGGAATTATTATATTCCGCTCAACATTGAAGATGAGATGTGCTATTTTGGTTGATCATGTCATATTGCGGGGAGCATTTCCAAATTTGTCGGAATTCTATATCCTTATCATGTTTACCAATTTTTTTTTGCAACTTATAGCATTTATAAAGTAATTTCTAATGGCATAAATTTATCTCGGCACAAATTTCAGATTTGATCAAAAGGTTTTCATGATTATGACATACCGAGAGATGCATGTCCACCGTCTAAACACTACCTTCTGTTTACCGAGTTTTCACAAATTTGACACCACATTATAATGATATATATATATATGTAAGACTTAGATCAACGTCCGGACTCAAATCGATGTACGATTCTCGAATACGAATATGAATACTTTATTTCTCACAAACTATAACATAGTTACAGAGACATGAAATATCATTACATCAAGTAAATGCATGTGTAAACATTAAACAACAATCAATATATGAGTGGATATAATATAATATAGACAATTAACCTGGAGGAATGACTTTCGCTAATATCTTTTAAATAAACCTACACAATTTTTCCAAAATTACCTTGTTTGTGGAACCGAATGACTGGTAAAATTTCTGAGTATTTACATTTGAACAAAAGTAAATAGGAAGAAGCTTCTTTCTCTCTCTCTCTCTCTCTATATATATATAAAAAATGAATGCAGAACAAGATAAAATAAAATGGTACTCGTCTCCGATGTTACTGGAGTCACAAAGATGGCATTTTCTCTCATTTCTAGGTGAGCAATTCCATCTTCCTGTCTCCACTGGCAAACGGTGACTTCCACATCTATACTTAGAAAAGAAATATAATAAATTATTTGGTAATATTGACAAATATTTTTCAAAACCAAAATCTGTTTTAAAAATTCTATAACATAATGTTTTTGAAGAACTGTTAATAAATGACATACACTCTTGCTTAAACTGATCTTTTAGCCGCAATTCAACACTTTTAAACACCCATTTATCAGCTAACTGCATTTCCCAAATATTTGATAAACCACAATGGTAAAAAATTGATTTGATACAAATTAACCACCTTGTAGCAAACCCATAATTCCTATAATATATTAAAAGCAATTTATAAGCCAAATGACACAATTTATATTCCTTTCCATGTATCATACGACCCCAAAAATTGATCATTCGCATTTTTACGCTTATTGTGATTGGATACCTACCAAGTTCAAAATAAACAATAAAACTTGGTGTAGATTGTTTCAGTTTTAAAATTAATTTACAGAACTTGAAATGTACTTGATCAAAATATAGAATTTTCAAAACCCCATATTTCAGACCCATAAAGTAGAATTGGCATTACTGCTTTATCACAAAGATCAAGTTGACACTCTATTGAAAAATGATTTTTTCTCCCCTTTTTCAAAATATCATACATAGCTTTACTTGCCTGTTTTCTCAAGTATTTCCTTGAGGATAAAAAAGACCCACTTCTATTAAAAAGGACTCCTAAATATTTATAATCTTTTACAATTTCTATTTCTTTTCCATTGATATAAAATTTTAGTTTATCTGGAATTCGGCCTTTAGAAAATATCATAACTTTAGTTTTGTTAATATTAATTTTTCAATTTCCAATTTTCACAATAAATTGCAAATTCGTTCAACATTGACTGTAAGTCTGTCGAGTTCTCGGACAGCAAAACAGTGTCATCCGCGCATAACAGTAAAAAGATTTTAAGGTACAAGTCTGATTCATTTTCCATATCTTTTGCCAATGAGTTAAGACCCAATACATTTGTATTTTCAAAAAAGTTCTGTAAATTATTTAAAAATATTGAAAAAAAGACAGGAGATAATTTTTCACCTTGTCTTACTCCAACTATAATTTTTGTCAAGAATACCGCTTGAGTGCACGCTAGGGGACTTCTTGAGGGGGTGAATATTGTTCACCTCTAACTGAAGACCTTCGGGCGACATCAAGATGTAGACAGGAATAAAAGCCCTGTCCTTGATAAACTGGATTTTTCTATGTATCGTGTGCGTTTTTGTCACATGTACATTCACTCCATATCCTTTCATTTTTCCTATGTTCTGAATGACTCGAAAAAAATTTTACATTAATATTACTTTGAAATAATTTGTATAATAATAAATTACGCTGCACCGAATCAAACGCCTTTTCGAAGTCGTTAAAGACACAGTGTAACTTTTTACGCTTTAATTTTAATAACTCAAAAAATGCATATAGAGTAAAAATATGGTCTGAAGTTGAATAGTCTTTTCTGAAACCCGCTTGCTTCTCATCTATAATACTAAACTCGTCAA
This sequence comes from Modiolus philippinarum, assembly GCA_002080025.1. NCBI lineage: Eukaryota > Metazoa > Mollusca > Bivalvia > Mytilida > Modiolidae > Modiolus > Modiolus philippinarum. The sequence goes on from MJUU01020831.1 coordinate 33,565, forward strand.
GAAAATTACATAATCTTGTATTCAAAATGGACGTAAATAGTTTTTCCAAGAGTAGATAACAAAGTAATGGGACGAGAATTTTGTGGATCTAATTTATTTCATTTATTTTTAGCTCGCCGGGACGAATGTCCGATGAGCTATTGTCATACCCCCGGTATCGGTGTCGGCGTCGTCGGCGTCAGCAAAACTTTAACCTGGCTTGTGGAAATAACTAAATACCGAAGTTACTGTGAGTTTACTTTCTGCATATGCGCATTTCGACAACTTATGTCTCTTCAGTTCAGATAAAATCTAAATGTTTGGAAGACCATATAAAAACTGATAGAGAACAAATAACCAATAAGATCTAAATGTAAAGCCAAAATCAGCTAAGGACAGAGCTGAAGACCTGAAGAGCTAGGATGTTGATATTTGGTATGTGACTTCCTTGTGATGAGAGCTTTCTGCTAGTACCATATTTGTAGACATTTTGACTTTGACCTTGCCCTGACGGCAATTTTTGAAAAACTTTAACCTTGCCTCTAGAAGGTAGGCTTTTAGTGGTAGGGCGTTTATATTTGGTTTGTAACTTTCTTATGATGAGAGCTTTCTAATGGTACCATATTTATAGACATTTTGATCTTGACCTTGGCCGGAGGGCAATTTTTGAAAAAACTTTAACCTTGTCTCTAGAAGGTAGGCTTTAAGTGGTAGGGTGTTTATATTTGGTATGTAACTTCCTTATGATGAGTGCTTTCTGATGGTACCGTATTCGTAGACATTTTGACCTTGGCCTTGCCCTGAGGGCTATTTTCTATGAACTTTAATCTTGCTTCTAGAATTAAGTTGTTTAGTGGTAGGTTGTTTATATTTGGTATATGACTTTCTGGTGATGAGAGTTTTCTGATGGTACCTTTCAAATTTATTGTGCATTGCGTTCACTCTAATCCCTGGCGGTCTATGTTGTCTTCTGACAACTCTTGTTAAAAATTGGTATGATAATTCCTACTAGCCATGCTTTGGGGATAAGACCTGTGTCAGAAATGAGGTTGAACAACTGTTCATATACACCTATCATAAAATCTATCGATGAACGGATATATTCATTAATTGTCATATCATCACCAGGTGATTTGTTTTTTTCATATTCTTTACAGCTTTATAAATTTCATCTTTCGTAATCTTTCCATTCAAATACGTATTTAAATAGTCACAGTTTAGACTGTTCGGTATATTGTAAGTATTGTCACAATGGTCATTTTTTATTCAAGTTTTTAAAGAAATTAAATAAACTTTCAATAGGTATATTACTTGGTTCCCTCGATTTTCCACTATTTAAAGTTTTCCAAAAATCTCTAGGTTTTTTTGAGTGCAAGTTTTTCATTTTAAGCCTCAAATTATGATTATGGAGTGAAATGCTATTCATAGTTTTTTATACATTAATTCACTAATACGCATTCTTTCTTTAAACAATATTAGATCCATAATGTTTATACAAGCGCTTTGACCGTCTAAAATCTTTACCCTTATTAAACCAATCACCGTGTTTTGGTTTAGATACACACTTATTTTCATTAAACTTGTAGTAACCAAAAGTTGATCTAGCCGATCCTAATAAAATATCTCTAACTTTACATGTAATCCGCTCAACATGTTCTTTAGTTACATTTCTTGTATCATTATTATACGATTGTGTTGAGGCTAAAAGTTTGGCAATTAAGTCTTTATTTATGTTCTCTTTAAATAGATTAACCTGATCATATTTCCATTTACCAATTTTACAACCTTTCAACAGAATTATCACCTAATACAGTATTTAGACTATTGTTCTTTAACAAATTATTAAGAGATGAATGTATATCAGAGTATAACTTACAAAATGGTAATACATTAAAATCTTGTACAAGGTATAAAAAACTAGAATACTGACAAAGTCAGAAAGGGCCCCGCCCCCTTGTGTGTCCCAAAAACCTGTTTGCGGAATTTCATGGAAATCATAAAACAATATTTGCAGAAAAACATAAATAACAAAATCCTTAGTTATTGTAAATCTAGTTTCTGTATATGGCTGTTTTGACAACTTATGTCTCAACTGTTCAGATCAAATCAAAACATTGAAAGAAAATATCTGAAGGTCCTTTCAAGTTATCATATGACAGAGCTAATTCTCAAAATATGAATTTTTTCATATATAAACTAAGTTTTGTTCCCCAAATGTTTAATGAATCTCCTAAAAATCATTAGGGGCCTTCTTTTGATCAAGTACAACATTGTGCATAAAACAGATAAAAATCTGTGAAGGTCATTTCAAGCTATCATACAACATAGAACTTATTCTCAAGTATGATGTTTTTGTTTCTGGTGTTGCCATTGTCCTTGGATTGTTCGCTTTTAGATTGACGGTTCGGTTCTCACTTACTTTCATATAAAAACTATGTTTTTCCTCCAAAAATGTATTCGGATTTTCCTCAAAAACAAAAGGGAGCTTCCTTTGGTCAAGACCAACCTTGTGTATCAAAATCATATAAATCCCTGAAGGCAATCTAAATTTATTGTACAACATAGAGCTAATTCTCAAAATATGCACTTTCCATATAAAAACAAAGTTTTTTTCCCAAAAATCATTTTCCGATTTTCCTCAAAAACGAAAGGGAGCTTTCTTTGCTCAAGTTCAGCCTTGAGTATTAAAACCATCAAAATCCCTGAAGGCAATCTTAAGTTATCATACGACATAGAGCTAATTCTCAAAATATGAATTTTTTCATATGAAACGAAGTTTTTCCCAAAAACCATTTCCCGATTTTCCTCAAAAACGAAAGAGAGCTTCTTTTTGTCAATTTCAACTTTGAGTACAAAAATCATAAAAATCCGTGCAGGCAATCTTGAGTTATCGTATGATATAGAAAACGCTGACGGACAGACAGACGGACAGACGGACGGATAGGCTGATTACTATAGGGCGCGCCATTTCATGGCGGGGCCCTAATTAGCATTACAAATTGCATAATCAACAACACTTTTATTTTTACATGTTAAAAATTGGATAACAGGAAACACCTACAATGGCTGAAAATTATAATTACATGCAACAATTTGCTAGGGAACACGTAAAAGACAAAAGACAAACGTAGACAACGAGAGGAACTCGGGACAGCCGGACTTGGTCCCGGCACTAGCAAAAGCCAGCTTTAGGGTTAAACCGGTTTTGGGTACCCAAACCTCCCCTTTATCGGTCCCGTTTCCCTATAGTATAAAATATACGAATAAAACCCAATACAGGTAGACTATTAACTCCATGACCACAATCTTGAAAGGAGAGAAACAGACAAAACGTAATTTTGAAAGATGAGTCAAGGGGTGCTCGCCGCTTAGCTGCCGGCTAGCTCAAGGAGCCTAGTCTGCTGGTAGAACACTGTCGCACTACGGAAGAAAAATCAAACTCACAACTTTCCGAAGGTTTTAGTCAAGAATCATCATATATTTCAGTAGACATCGGCAGTATCAGTGAGAGGCCAGTATGTGTGCAAAATTTTCAGGTCACTACGTATCAAAGCTAATTTAACGGATGCAAGCAGAATATCTTGCCGATATCCCCTATTACGTAAAGAATGTAAGTTACGTCCCAGCTTTTCTGGATTTTTAATCAATTTCTGGCATTTTTTAACAACTTTTCCGTTAAATTGAGGACTAGAAATGCCCATAGTAATAAGCTGTTTACGAGTAACGCCATATTTAGATATAACATGTTCATATATATTACAAACTTCTTAAATGTATTCAACAACTTATGAAATCTGTAACCCTGTTGTAAAAGTTTGGCTGTGATAGTACGGTTACGTTCATTGAAATCATCAAGAGTAGAACAAACTCGTGCGAATAGTACCAGTTGAGAAATATACACCCCGTAGGTTGGAGCAAGGTTAATGTCGCCGTCAAGAAAAGGGAAATTAGTAATAGTGAAATCAAAATCATCCCTTTTATCATATATTTTGGTTTTGATTTTACCAGAGTCAATAATAGTCAGATCCAGAAAAGGGCAACATTTGGAATCATTGTTAGCTTTATTTAATTTCAGTTGTTTTGGATAAATAATGTCTACATAATCTAAAAACTGGGGATTGTCAATTATCGTCAATATACCTGCTGTTATCATTGAAAATAGAAATAAGTTTATCACTGTTAGGTATCGTTCCGTTTTGAAGTTTTTTCATGAAATCTCGTTCGTAACAGAAAAGAAAAAGATCTGCAATGAGAGGTGCACAATTTGTACCCATGGGAATACCTATGACCTGTTGATAAATAGTGTTTGTTTACCTTCTCTATTACTACCAACTCTACCATTTAATATGTACATATTGTTATTTTTACAAAAGACCAAAAATATTAATATTGGGATCAATGTTTTTTCTTTCTTTAGGAATATTTAATTCCTCTAAAATAAATACATTTGAAAACTCATTAAAATCAATTAAGTTTTCCGACATAAATTCGCCAGCTTCGGTATTTTCAAAAAAGTCAGGGAGATAACCTGTATGGCAATTAAAATCACCTAGGAGACTTAAGTAATCAACATTTTTTTGGAGTTAAAGGAATTCTGCTTCTACATCAAATATAGCACTATTGGATGTATATCTAGTGTTTTCAAGAGGTATATATATTGAACCAAAAAGTACGGGACTAGCGACATCAAATAATTTTCCGTCAACACTAAACCAATACACAAAGGGACAGTCTGTTTCAATCGGCTTAATGAGAGATTCAAGCGATTTTTTATAACCAAAGACTATACCACCTGATCTATGAGTTGATATTTTTTTCCTTAATTTTGAAATGAAAAATATAATTTTGAAAATCAACATCATCTAAGTCATCTAACTTTGTTTCGGATAAACAGATAATATCATAACAGCTTATAAAATTTCTAAATTCTGGATACTTAAGTTTTGTTTTTAAACCACAAACATTAAGTCTCAGATCGATGTCCAATGACGTCATACTCCTAGATCAACGTCCAATGACGTCATGTTTTCAAATCTACGTCCAGTATTGTGCATTTCTCAAATTACATTCTCAGATCTTTGTAAGATTTAAAATCCTCAGATTTTTCTCCAAATTTTTCTATCAAATATATAAAAGAACTTTTTTTTGTATGAAAATTATCGTTATACCTGTAATGAAATAAATCCTTATTATATAACGTCAGAAAGTCAGTGTAGGTGTTATTAACTGTTTGTTTATTGCTGCTTTTAGGTGACTCGCTAGATATTGTCCCGATTATATAAGAAGTAATCATTGTGCTAGTGTTCATTATTGAAACCACCTCAGCACCTCAGTTGACCCACACATACACATATACATATAATCATATATATTGAAAAAACTAATATAGTTTCACAAAGAAGATGTAGAAAAACACAGAGATAATGTATACATATATTCTTTTAATAAGAAATTAATTGTACAATTAAAACTTACGAAGCTTGTTTATTATCAATTTCCAAAGACACTTACGGGCATTAGAATAGCAGTCGCGGTCTCCACTGTCCCTCTATTACCCCAAACCAGAAAGAGAGTATAAGTAATAAAGTTATATAGAATTAAACAGGTTGTTTATCAAAGAAAGAAAAAATACAAAGGGGTAACCTGCTTCACTCACTCTTAATACTATAACCCCAAGCCAACTCCATCATACTTGAATTTTAAGTAAATGTTTGATGATTTTGTATTCATCTTCAAATTTTATTGAAGATGTTTTCTTGCCCATTTCGTAAGGTGTATGATGTTATTGTCAATTGTGATCAATTTATGGCTTGTGAGGTGTTCCAAAATTAACGGTGAAGCTTGATTTATTTTTTTGCACGCATCATAAATTGTTCTTTTCCTGTCTTTGTGTCTGATTCGAATCTTTCAGTTGTTCAATGTCGACAACTTGTACAATAGAACAGATGTGTCCAGTGAATGTTAAGCTTATGTCTGTATAAGATAACTGTAATTTAAATCAAAATTTAGAAGAATAATTAATTAGTTATGTAAATTGTGCAATCTACATTTACAAAGTCTTGAAACAAAATTGCTCATTTAATGCTAGTTACTTAGATGTAATATGTAATGCTAAGGGCTCGATACAGATTTATAAGCCCAGTACGGTTTACTGTTTGATATGAAAATTGTTTATGAGGTCTAAGCGTACGATCTTGAACGTCGATGCTGTTGTACTGTTTTAGAAGAAAAAGTTTGTAAAGACAGGTTTTGAATTGATCTATTTAGGGTAAGTTTTCAGTAATAAATTTGACCCTTAAGGTCGTCGAAAGGATTTCATTGTTGGTTTGGAGAAAGGGCTTTCAATAAGGTTACAAATGCAGAGCAGGCATAAATTCATCTATAATGACAATCTTGAAATGGAGAGGGCGTGTAAAAGTCATAACATATTAAGTACACAAGTGTTTTTTCTGTATCGCAGTAATTGTGATCTTCCTAGAATTGAACTATCCTAAATTGTTTAAAGCTCTTTGTGTGTCTTTGTAACCCTCCATTTTTATTTTAAGAACTGGCAACTAAAAAAAATCAAAAATATATTCGGCAGGAAGCATACGTTAGAGAGTTAGATAAAGCGAATTCATTTTATGCCAAAAATGATTATAATAATTCGAATCATTTATTACATCCTGCAGTTGCTTTATTTGAACAATTGTTTCTTTACATTGGCAATGGGATTCAATATCTAAAGACCTCACGTTACTATACTACTATTTACCTCTCTTTCAGTGCTTTCACATATGTGCAAAAAAATATTCTTGATTTCATCCTAAAAGTAATTTTTCCTGAAGTGTTGTCTGGTAAATTTCATGCTCTCGCCTGTCGGCTCGTGCGCTTTACTTGCCACATAACACGCAAAGGAAACTTTTCTCTTTGTAGAAGTCCGTAACTGGTCAACAATTAATTCTACATATTTTACCCAGCTGTAGAAGAAAAAGGAAAAAAAAACAAATAATTTTGAATAGGCCATAAATTCACCTTTTTTATGATTTGATATTTGTATGTTTTCTCAAATACTTATAAACATATAATAAAATGCCTGTTGTCAATAAATCAATGGCTAGTGAAAAGCAAAATGTGTTTTACTTCTATCATATTAGTCTGCTTACGGAAGCCTTTTATTTGTGAATGACATTTGAAACAGTTTAAAGATCTTGTCAACAACCACCATTCACAAAACCGGTACAACTCACAATATCTTTTGAAATGCTTGTACCAAGTCAAGACCTTTGCGGTTGATTTTTTTCCGTTGGTGTTGCTCCTGCTTTGTCTCTCCACAATTCTGTTTGGTAATATTGTTATATATCCGGTGTTTTCAAAAGAAAGATGTGACCAAAGTCACAAGGGAAAATATTTGGAATTGAATAAAAGGGTTATACTCATGCGAAATATGAAAGGCCTAAAAGTAACCAATCGAAAGACATATTCAATGTTCAAATTTAAAAAATTAGGTAACATTGCCAATGTAAAGAGTTTTTTAGAACAATTGGGTTTATAGTATGACAAAATACTAAAGTTGTAAATTGAGTTTCTGCATATGGCCATTTCGACAACTCGTGTCTCTTCATTGCAGATAAAATCTAAACATTTGGAAGACAATAAACTTAAAAATGTTAAAAACTGACAGAGAACTAAAATATGATCTAAATAGAAAGCCAAAATTAGCTGATGACAGAGCTTTGCATGAGGTAGATGCTCCTTAGTTTCCAACAAAATACACAAAAGTTTAGATATTTCAAGTTTCCAAATAAAATCGATTTTCGGGTCATCACCGAATTACTGACTACTGTGTTGGTGAATTACCGAACAGAATTGTAAAGAACAATAGAGCAAAACGACAAAACAGGTGCAAAACCACCAGAAAAACTGTAAAATTGAATGGTCAGATGGGAAGATAACTCTGTTTCTCACTTTTCTATTACTTACATAAGTAAAAAGAATCATTGCAATAGGTATAATCATAATTTTGGAATTGCAATTTCTTTTTTTTCACACAGCAAAGAAATATTCATTTTATCATAAAAAAACACCCTACTTCCAGTGCATTTACTCAATATCTTTTGCAATGTTATCCAAAAATAATGAAAATATGTAAAAGTCAGATTTTTTTGCAAGAGAGGTAATTCAAAGCATAGATTCAGCAACTGTATTGATTTTTACACACTAAATTCTAAATTTACAAAAAAGGAATGATAGATTTTTCTTATATTTTATTATATCTTATATATACTAGTTTTCTTTCAATTCTAAATTTTTGGTGAAAATTAAACGACTCGGTTTTTTTACAAGTTTTAAATACTGAACAAAAAATAGTAAAATTTTCAGCTTATACTGTTTAGAACACCCATGTATTTCAGTTCAGACTATAAAGATTTAGTATCAATAATCATGTTTATTTTCACACATGTTTATACTAAAAAAATTTAGTCGACAAGAACATGTGAAGTTTTATTACTGAAAATATAAGAAAAAACTGAACGAGTGGAAAAATTTAGGCTTACCCAGGTCTAACCCCCCCCCCAACTGTTTTTATGGTGCGTCAAACCGCCTTTTCCATTGTCGTAACTCAACAGGAAAACGCTGTTGAATGTCGATTATCAGACGGACGGACTAAACGCTATAAACCGTCAAATCGGATAAAACACAGACAGTCATTCCTATCGTTATTTATGTTTGTCTCTTCTTTTCATTATTGTTTGTCTGGTGCAGTTTGCTTGTAGATTGTGGCATGTGATTGTAGTTCCTGGCCATTGTAGGTGTTTGCTGTTTTCCTGTTTTTGTAATATCTTGAATATGAATAGCCTTTTATTTAACAGTATTTATCAGTATACAGCTGTTGAAGGTAGAAGTATAAGAGCCATAGTTATTTCACTACGATTCAGTCATTTTAAACTATGTGTGAGGTACAAACATATATAAAATTTTACATTGGTTATTCGAATGTTTAAATTTGTGAATTCTAAATGAAAATTAATAAGTTTAAGAATTCAAAAAAGATTTTTTTAAAGGTTTGTCCAAATGGTTCAGTTTTGTTAGTTTGATAGTGGGTAGTTTAAATACAATATTTTTGCAATAAATGATAGTGATTACCTATTCCCGCTAATATACCTTTACAATGATAACCGTCTCACAAAACACATTTTAAATTTGATATCAAAATCAATAAACAATAGATTGATGTGGAGTAAATGCACATGAGACAAATTCTCTAAAAATACATGGCAGAACCAAGCAATGGACCAACACTTTTATTGTTGTTCATCTTGAAGTCACCATAAGGCCTTCAACACTGAGCTTTGCGCATACCTCATAGTAAATTCAAGAGCCCATAGCACCGGTTTGAGCGAAATTAATTGCTCGAACAACGCTACATTCTCTTTTTTGAGCCCATGGATGCAGGATAATAAACAAACATAAAACTTAGACAGTAGACGCTTACAACATATAGACAAACGCAGGGCACTCATCAAGTCGATTGTAAGAACACTTGGCATTACTGAAATACTGACCTGTGGGCATTATTAATAGGTGGTCAGAATAACATTTGGAATTTACACACATATACACACAAATGCCAAAATTTGATATTAAGATAGTATATTTATAAGAATTCTATCAAGAACAAGTAAACCATAACTGAAATATATAAAGAGCATACATCTCAAGTTCGAGGAATCTTTTCGCACATCACACTGCAGGAGAGACAAACTCCAGTTTAAAGTGAAAAATGGAAAGATATAGAGTGAACACATATGAAATAAAGTCTCTGAAAATACATCGTGGACCCAAGCAATGAAACAACGGTTTTATTGTTGTTCTTAATCTTGAAGTCACCATGGAACCTTTAACAAAGAGCTTTGTTCATACCTCAACATAAGTTCAAGACCGCTCCTGGCACCGGAATTAATTGCTAATTGTCGAACAACGACAAATCAATGTTTTTGAGTACATGGATGCTATTTCAAAAGAAGCAAAGGTGCAAGCGATTGGAATTTTTATTATGACAAAAGCAACCATATATAACTCAACAACAGCTTATTCCCAGCAAAAAAATATGAAGAAATTAAGGAAAATAAAAACAAAATTCAAGCAAGAACACTGAAAACACAAAATTTGGGGAATTATTACAAGGAAGGGCGAAGGTAAAATGGAGGACAGAGGGTATGAAAAGTTCTAGATATTTTTAAAATTAATTAAAAAAAAGTTTGTTTTGACTGTTACCTTGATGGAAGATTTGAAAAATCTAGATTTTTACAGATTTTACGATGTCTTGAATTTTACCTCCCCCCCAAATGCAACATTTTCCAGCAAAACTTTCTAATATCAGCACGAACCTATGATTTTTATTAGTTTTATTTCTTCAAATTCACAAAATCTTACAATCTTGAAATTTTGACAGAAAACTTGCTGGTAGAAATCGTTATATTTACCAAAAAATGGCCTCAAAAAGGCCAAAATTGACGAAATTTGCACAAAATCATCATAAATAGGGGATTTGAAATGAAGATAGCACAAAAAAAAATAATAATTATAATAATGATAATTATAAGAAAAACCCTTTTCTGGAACAATTCAGGAAAATTTAAATTGTTGGGAATTAATGCTAATTTATATGATAACGACAAGACTTTTTCAATTTCATAGACAAGATTGCAAAAGTAAGGAATTTGTTAAATATATATATGGGGATACAGAGACTTATCATATATAGGTAAAGTGCCAGTTATAAAAACATAAGCATTACAACTTTAGGTTCGGTTTTGAACAGTTCTGCCAAACCCTCCATATTCTATCTTTCAAGAAATACAGGACATTTTCTACAATGTAAAATGGGATAACAGGAAACATCTACAATGGCTGAAAATTATAATGAAATGCAAAAATTTGCCAGGAAACCACACAGGAAAACGTAAACAAGGCAAAAGGCAAACGTAAACAACGATAGGGATTTATATGGGATAATAAACCTAAAAAGATTAAGAGAACTGTTATAATAAACGACTTTTGAGATTGTGGTTCAAAGGTACCGCATATCCAGTCCTTCTATTATTCATTGAAAATGTCATGGTTAAGTACATGTAAATCAATTGATCCCCTAAACTAATCGCCATGGAAAACATTATTATTGGGTACTTTAAAAAATATGGGGCGATAAAAAAGGTTTTTTTTGGACAAAAAGGGTATAGGGTAGATCTATACAGAATTGAACTGATTTTGGGAATATATTTTTGTTAATTTTTCAAAATTGTTAAAAAAGAGATCCAGTTACAAAATACAAATGATATTCTATCACAGCCTTTGTAGTTAAATAAGAATATTAAAGTAAAAGAGACCATGAATATTAATACAAATTATTGCAAAAATGGAATATTCTTTATAAACGATTTAATGTCATTCCAGAAGATTTAAAATTTTTCATATTCTTTAAAGCTTGATGGCACTCCTGCATTGTTATTTACCCTTCACATTATGTTATTTCCTCATCTGAGGGTTTCAAAATGTAAGGATTGTCATTGAATTATGTTTCGGAGAAGAACTAGTGTACAACTTTTTATAATTTTTTTCGTTTATACAGATTAAATTTGGGTCAGTTATTTCCTTACTATGTTCATTAATCAATTTCGAAATAACTTTTTCAATATCATTTTTCTCAAATTACAAAAACCTAGAGCTTCTTTCACCTTTGGCATGCCATTTTGCTTTTGCCCTGGTAATGATTCCATTTATTTTTTCATCTCTAATTATTTTAATTTTCTTTTCTATTCGGTCAATTTCTTCCAATAATTCTGCAGTTTCATCCAGGAAATTTTGACCCGTCAGGAGAATACATCCTTAACAGTCTAGTAATGTCTCTGTGCGCTAAAAATATGAAGATTAATCGTTCACATGGCTGTAATGTTTTCACGACAGAATTTCACAAATTTTCCTGAAATAGTATTCATATCTATCTATTGCAAAGTTTAAAAAGGAGTATGAAAAATGGGGATGTTCAATAAGTTAAAAGAAAAAGGGGTTACGTGTATATCAAATGAGGATATATGTAAAAGCTATTGGAAGAATTGAAGACATATCACTACGTTTAATAGTGACAAAAATTTAATCAAAAGCCAATTAAATTCACAAACAGGATTTTTAATTTGCTATTGTATTAACAAGTGCACATCAGCATAATAAGATTTACTGCTAATTATGAGGCAATGGTATTTTTTTTTTGTATTTCGACATCTTAGAAGGTATAGAGGAGAAAGACATTCCTTGGTTGTTACTTTTCTAAAGCTAAAGTAGAGTAGTCCTTTATTCAAAATACCTTTAATGTTTACGTTTTTAACCAAAGCCTGAGGTAAATGGGTTAGTAGTTTTTATTCTTACATCAGTAGCTGTGTCTAAAACAATGATCAATGCTCCGATTTCTACATCTAATGGGTTTTGTTAAGGGGGTCCGCTGTCGCCCTGACTTTTCATCATAGTTTTTGAGCTGCTGAGTTGTTATTTCATTTATGATGCACATATCATTTGGATAAAAAATAATTATTAATTATTGTCAATATTCGGATGTTCTCCATTGTCATAAGATGATAATCCAAATTCATTAAAACAAACACTGTGTCTTTTATACGAATTAATTCTCTCAGTGTGCTAAATTGAGAGTGAATTTCAATAAAACACAACGAATTGGAGTGGCTCAAAATTTGGTAGTACAGATATTTTGCTACCGGAAAGAAAAGTTTAATGGAATCATACGGTAAAAATTTAACTTATTTAAGCAATTTTACAGATAAAAGTCAGTTATAAAGAAACTGTTGAACAATTTGAATAACCGAGAGCCATACATCTTTGCAAAACAACAGTAATAAAAATACATGTGCATTTTATACAACTTCCGCCAGATTACATTTTTGATGATATACAAAGAAATTTTCAATGATTTTTGGAATGGGACACCAGACTGTATAAAAAAGAAGAGTTTTTTATAAATTTATAGGAAGAAACGAGAGGGTGTTTAAAAATGTCTGATGTCAGATAATTGTGTTACTGTCTGAAAATGTAATGGGTCAATAAATTTCTTGATTTAGTAATTTTTCCCCAGAGAGAATTTTGATCTTTAGTTGTCACAGAAACATTCAAATCAATAAAAATAATGTTTAATTTGTTTTATTCAGAGATTGTGTGAGAGAAATGTACATTTCTGTAAATAATTTTGTAGATAATAATAGTCGATTTACAAATTTAACCACTTCAACGTAAAATGTAATTTCCCTGAATTCTATTTGATTATCAACTCAATTATGTGGCGTTCTCATTCATTTTTGTTTATTTGTTTTGTCTTTGTTAGACTGTCTTTATTCATGTTGGGTATGAATTGCTGTGATATTTGATTTATGATTGAAGAATTACCCCTTTCATCGTTCTTGCTCTGGTATTCATTTGCCTATGTATTCCTCAAGAATTTAATGAAAAGATTAGGAACGAAATCAAAATGACAATGACTGACAATAAACAGCTGAATAAAACCGAAAGAAATGATAAAAGTCGTAAATTATTCTACAGGTCTTCGTAGATAATGAAATGTATAAGTTATAGTAAATTTAGTTTTGTATTTGGCCTTTTCATGTCTCAACACTGCAGATCAAATCAAAACATTTTGAAAACGTTTTGAAATCAAAACTCCGGAATATATTCGTTTAAGCTGATAGAGAATAACAAACCAATAAGATCTCAGTAGAAAAGCCAAAATCACCTGAGGCAGAGCTATGCGCGAAGGGGATATTCCTTAGTATTCAACAAAAGTTTCTTGAATTCAGATATTGCAAGTTCATAAAAATTAAATTCATTTTCGGGCCAGAACCAAAGTACGGGCTACTGGGTTGGTGAATACTATAGGGGAATAACAGTCAACCGAAAGAGACATCGGAATATAGGTTTTTTTCAAGCCCCATTAAAGCACGGTTTATTTTCACTTAATTTTCAGTGATTCGATTTTTATAACTTTGACATCCTGTAATTGAATCATACCATCAAGTTTGAGAAGAGTACATTGTATGGAGTTTGACAAAATGTTGAGCTGGCCTGTTTCACTACTCTGAATGGGAAGGTAAATTGTTTTATTATGCATAACTTAAGGTCATAATATACAAATATCACAGACAATGAAAAGCAAATGAGAGGCAATCACACATAGCTAAGTTGTTTGTTAAGCTTTCAGATCATCACACAGTTTTCTATCAACTTAACGCAAAAAGTAACACAAATCAATTAGTCTGAGTAGATTATAAAACATTCTTTACCTACCAAGAACAAAGATTTCATAGCAGATTAATATTGAATATTCAGGTAGAAAAAACGCACATTCAATAATCAAATCAACAAAATTACTAATCAGGTCTTGTATTGGCAAAACGTCGAATGAACTTTTGTAAAATTTTAAATGCAATAGAATCCTTTATTTCAAAGATAAAGTAGCAGCAAGGACGCATTTCAAAATTCCTATCTTTTTTGTTGGAAATCTCCATTTTCGTAATTCATTGAATTGGTCTATCTAATTACATGATAAGATAATTGTTTTAGTATATCTTTTTTTCAGAAAAAACTGGTACACAAAACAGATGACTACCAAATGAAGGTGATATGAAATAGTACCCATATCATAATGACCAACGGAACAATCAAACGTATTGTAAAATTGTCGTCTGTCCTCCTCGTTTGCAATCTAAGAAAACAATGTCGAATCAAAAGAATTTGCATTTTGTGTTTATTTTCTATTACTGGAATATTGATTTTACAAGAATCAAAAAGTTTAGATGACTTCTTGCTTCCAGACAAATCCAAAATTAGACCGTTTGAATGTCAAGGGTGTTTTCCTAAAAACTACAAAATTCTTATGAATAATGAACATATTTGTAAACCTGTGTACGCGAATCAGAATATCAGCACTTTATTTCTGATAACAACAAGGCATATGAATATTCAAGCTCGGAAAGTGCTACGAGAAACATGGTTAAGAGATACATATGGAAATACTGGAGATGCCCGGTATGTGTTTCTTCTTGGAACTGTAGAAAGTAAGGAATTGCAGCAGCAAGTAAAAGATGAGAACAGTTTCCATAAAGATATTGTTCAATTCAATTTTGTGGATTCCTACAGAAATCTTACTTATAAGTCAATGATGGGATTTACTTGGTCAGCAAAGGTTTGTAAAAATGTCAAGTTTGTCTTAAAGACTGATGACGATGTTTACATTAATATCACAAATGGTTTAAGACTGTTTAGTGAGAATGAAATTGTGCTGCATTCCTCTGTAGGCGGAGCTTGTCTGAACAATTCCAAACGAGATACCAAATCATCTTCAAAATGGTATGTTAAACCGCATGAATATCCACTAAAGTACTATCCGGGACACTGTAGTGGGTTTGGATACGTCACAAGTATGGCGGTCGTTAAACAAATTGTCCAAGTGTCTAACAATATACCATATTTTCATCTAGAAGATGTTTATTTTGGATTTTGTATTCATAGACTCAATTTCACTTTTCGAAATTTAAAGGGATTTTTCAGAGACGATGACATTCGACATACTTCCTGTAATTTCAAAAGTTCGCGTTTTGTTATAATTTATCATGTTAGCATTTCTGCCATGAAAAAAATATGGAAATCACCCTGTTTGGACAAAGAGGACAAAACAATATGGCATGCACTTTTGTCAGTTATACGCTTTATATTTAGATTAGGATAATTATATTCGATGGTATACCTAGGAAATGAAGATAACCCTGTTTTGTGTTTTTAACAAAATGAAGGAAAAAAAAAACATGAAAAATAATGTATTTGTGTCAATAATCGACCACGGTACATGATTTTTTAAATGATATTTCTAATAAAAGTAATCACACTTTTACCAGTATTTTGTAATACGCTTTCTCTGCAATTGGTTTAAAAATCTTGAAAACTAAAAAAAAATGCAAGTATTTTGAAAAAGAGGTCTTATTTTCTCATTTTTTGTCATCACTTGGCGTCCATCGTCTGTCGAGTCCATCATCAGTACGTAAATTTTTCACCTTTAATCAACTCCTCCGAAACCACTGAAGCAAACTCAGTCAAACTTTACATGAATGATGCAAGGCAAGTCCTTTGCGAAAATTGCCCATTTCCGTCTAATAAGATAAAAAAACATTGCTGCAAGCACAGAACATAGTTTAAACATTGAACCCTATGAGCAAATCAATTTTCATCAGCTGCTCTGGTAGTATTAGATACTTTCAACAGCCAAATCGTACAGGACTTATTTACTGGCCCAAAATCGATATTTGTCTTCTTTGAAAATGTATAAATCACAGTTTAAATTGTCTACATGTGAAACTCCGTCTTTAACTATTCTTTGAATCCCTTTAGGCTTTTTAGATATGTGTTGATAGATGAGGCGCTGCAAGAAAACTCAGTGACATTAAAACCTACGATTTACACCATACGAAATTATAATCTTATAAGTTATCTTCTTTTAATGCTCTATCTTAGAAAAAAGTTTTTTTTTAATATTTTTTACGATTATAATTGTTATATTCTAGATAATGCCATCAAAAACGAAACTTTAAAAAAAAATAACATCTTTTTTTAAATTGAAAGAAATACTACCTGCATTCATCTTTATCACAAAACATAGTGTGTATAGGTTTAACACTATCGCTATCTCTTGTTGGTGCTGGTACCAAGTCCGGTTATCTCCCGTATGGTGGCCAGATGTGGCCATTTTGCGTTTTCTACTTTCACTTTCCACAGAGCGAAAACGCGAAATCGAGAAGGCAAAAACGCGAAAGCGAAAACGAGGAAACGCGAAATCGAGAAGGCGAAAACGCGAAATGAATTTCACTTCATGTTTTCGCGTTTCGCCTTCGCGATTTCGCTTTCGCATTTTCGCGTTTTCGCGTTTTTCGCGTTTTTTGTGTTTTGGCGTTTTCGTGTTTTCGCGTTTTTGGCGTTTTTTGTGTTTTGGCGTTTTCGTGTTTTCGCATTTTGGCGTTTTCGTGTTTTGGCATTTTCGCGTTTTCGCTTTTTCGCGCTTTCGCAATTTCGCGTTTTCGCGATATGCGTTTTCGCGTTTTCGTCTCGGAAGTAAAGATCTTACGCATGCGTCATTTGAAACAATAATGTGGCCATCTCAAACTTCAATTGAAAAACAGTACGTGTTATGTTGTGACCAAATTCAATAAACTCATGAACTGTATTAATTTTTGAATTGAATTTATTCGGATGTAATTACTACTCAGACCGTTACTTACCGTTTTCACTCCCTGACTGGGTTGATTAATTATAGCTAGCCCCCACTCACCGTTCTAATTGTAGACTATCGTGGACGACAGCGGGTGGACACTCTCAAAATTATATTATAAAAATGTTGTATTTACATGTCTGCTACATTGTGTTGCCTTTACTACAGGGAAACAGATTAATAATAGCTTTACTAGTTTCTGAATCCCTAAATGTTTCTGTTTATATGTATATGTTATTACAATCATTTGCTTAATTGAAAAAATATATATGTTTACAGTTAGTGAGAACCTAATCGTTAGTGTAGAACGAACAATCCAAGGACAATGGCAACGTCGGAAAAACAAAGAAACAAAGACATAACATGAGCACGGCACAGAAAAGAAAATAAAGACACACAAATATACAAAAATGAAGTATATTAGAGTGTGCGAGATTGAAAATGATAAATTGTCAATGAATACTTGAATGTCTTAGTTGACAATTGGGAAAATAAGAACTCCTGATAACAAGGGTACACAACTGGCCTGTGATATGACCCGAAACAATACAATGAAAGTCGAAACACACAGGAAACACAAAACTTAAGATTTTGCGACTAAATTTGAAAGTCTCAAGAAGTTTTATTAAAAGTCGGTATGTTAAAATAACAATAAATAAAAGCTCTCATGAGCTTTTAAAACCGACATATTACATGACAAACAATACTAGTAACACATGCATTACAATAAAAGCAATGCATCTTAAAACGCATACATGCATACATAAAAATATACTGCTAAAGACATGCATATAAAAGACATTTATATGAAAATACAAAAATACCGAAGTTGTATAAAAACAGTTAATTTCAGTATGCTGTACACGTGTTTCAAGGAATAAACTCTCATCGGCAGCATTAAAATAAAATAATATGGGAGGTATTAAATCAAGCACAGATACATGCATTATATAGTTGGAGTAAGAGCAGACAAGTAAAGGCACTAAAAGTTAGCATAAGCAACATAAAATATAAAAACAGCACTATGATGAGCAACAAAAAAAGCATTACAATGCCATGAGTTGCCGTTCCATGAGTTAACAAGATGTCCAAAATGCGAAAATGAAGTTTCTGTACGAAAATGGTTCGGCAACTCATTCCATAGTTTTGCTGCAGAGTAACGAAATGTTTGAAGTTTTAAAATTTATGAACAGAATTAAAAGTATAACTTAACAGAGTTAAAAGAGTCCCTAAAATTTATCAAAATTAGAAATAAAGAGATATATTTGCAACGATCTTTATTACCCTAAAAGTTGAAAGACATAATTATGGTTGCTAAAAAAAGGCCACAGAACAAAATAAAACACTAACAAAATAGCTTTTTGAGTATAATTCAAGGAACTTGCATCTAACAAAATCATTTTACAATATTGGAAATCCAGTCCATTCAATTCTTAAAATTATCACTTCAATAAGGCAATGTCATATCACCGTTACCAAGTAGTGTTATCTGATAATCATGTTTACTGTAAAAACGTTTAAGTCTTATATTAATCGTTTTTGTCCTTGCTTCCATAGTGACGTCAGCTTATTTAAAGATCAATATTTATTTACTTGTTGTATGTTATGCACTGCAATATCACAAAGTGGTTCATTTTTGCTCCATTAATGTCAATAAACACTAATTCCATATTGTAACTTTAGAAAGCCCTTTTCTTAAACAAAGTAAAATTTAATAAATATCTCTGCTACTTTTGTTATCTATATGTAAGGCTTATCTATTTTCAATTGAACGGTTAGAATTTGTTAGTATAGATGTGATACAGCGTGATTTGGTAAGTGTGTTTTTTCTAGACCCGGGATTCTACATTATTTGTATTATTTTTATCATTGTCTATTTGTAATAATTTGTTGTCTATTTGTAAGCAAGGACGTATATTGAATACAAGGATAAGTATCTCGTCCCAATTTGGAAATGTATCGCGAGGCGTGAGATTTTATCAGTTTTCGGATACTAACAGATAAATAAAAAAATGATGGTCACAAAAATTGTTTTACAAGTACAGTAGATGTTAAACTTTACAAAAATATAAGTTTTGTGAAATTCCGTAAATTACGTTCAACAAATTATGGTGAATTTTTTTCCGATGTTAAATAAAATAAATAAATATGTTTTAATATCAAACTTCAGTCATATGAATGGGAGAAAGTTTGAGTACTTACTTTATTGAAACGAAATTTTTTCTACGAATGTTAAAATTATTCAGCTTTCAGAAAAAAAATCATTTTTATTAAAATCCATGTACAACCTGTAGTTAGCTCCTAAGTGAATGCATGTCAAATACCTCGTTGTAGATTAGTGTATGTGTTCCCTCTCGATATACGTCCTCGATGTTATTCACCATTTCCCCCCAATTGTGGATACATGTATGATTGATTTGCTTCTTCCAGACATAATCAAAGCTCCGATGGAGCTGAATCTCGAAGCCCTGAAAATCTACATGTGGCAAAACTTCGTAGTCATCCAAAGAACTGCTACATACGTCTGCATGTATTAAGTAATTCCGTAATACGTGAAAATAATCGGATAGTGTGATTTCGCATGTTGATTTCATAAATATATGCAGTACACTGTCACAGGTAAACAAATGTTATTTTCATCTCGCAAATTACTGCGCGACAAGTTCGTTGATCCGAGACGCGTAATGTAAAAAAAAGTTTTTTTTCCATATAAATGTGCATCTTCAAACACACAAAACACACATATGTATTACTTCGATTGAATTATATAAAACAAAATTCAATTTTAGTTGGTGTAAACATATTTTATTAACTAAATCACATATAACAATATAACATTCAAATAGTACAAAACACATTACAAAGACATTTTGACATAGTTAAAAGGAATCCGGAAACCATAGCCAAAGCTTTGATATAAATCCGTTTCCATAACAAAATTATTTTACGAAACATGGTTACTCAGAGAGTCAAGATCTCAAAAAAATATATTTTCAGTATATAGATATGTGAAAAAAAATATGTCTGAACCGCGTGGATGGTAGTGTTTAAAGGTGAAAACATGTGAACCATAGATTCAGTTTTAGTTATCTGTCATTTTACAATTTCCAGAAGGGACTAAATGTGATTAAAAACCACTTTCACAAAGTACCAACAGTTTTCCTTTAGTCGGATTCTAATTGGTTGGTGTATTGGGATGCTACTCGACCGCTAGCCATCTGTAGTAGACAAATTGTGTGTGGTCTTAACATCCCTTATAGTCATAAAGGGTTAAAAAGTTACAAAGTGCATTTTCTTATTATTTTTTCCGATTTAAGGTAGTCCGGGTGACTAAATAAAAAACGATAGATTTTTCTTATTTTTCTGTGAATGAAAGTTTATTACATATACATTAAAATTTTAGTTAAAAAATCAATAGGTCACCGAACTCGTTTTCCGGGAGAAGCTTCCGAAAATGGCAAGATTTTGGGCTTTTTGATATAGTCTATAGGGGAGAAAATAATATTTTATTATTTTTATATGAATAAAACGATATATTTTGAAGAATTTGTAGTATAAACTGTGTTAGTGAAATAACTTTGGAATATGAAATAAAAAAATGGGGTCTCCGATAATATTTTTGAAAAAATCATGAAAATGTGATTTTCCTCTTATTATTTCTTTATAATTATCTCCCTTTAATAAAAATATAAGTTTTTCGAAAATGTGCATATTTTGCACACTCTCAGCATAAATGTTGCTAATTTGATTTTATTCATTATCAATAAACTATTCAAAATCATTTTTGCAATGGTAAATTCCAACTTTCATCACATGCGCAAAATGGATGCGCAGTTTTAGACACCCGAACCACCTTAAGTGATTTGTTCCTTTCCATTATTTTTCTGGTTAAGGGAGTACGAGTCTCAAAAACTTTGTAATTAGAATAAAAATTCTGACCTTTTGTCTTGTAGAGCATATCTAATGGAACAACTTGAGCAAAAAATTTTGAAAATCCATGTAGGAATTTTTGAGATATAAGACGTCAAAATTTTGGCGGGAAACAGATCTCTCTAGAGTTTTCCTTCAATTTGCATAAGATGTTTATAGGCCTTTAGATATATGAAATTATAATTGGAAGTTCATTAAATTTTATACACAGTCTATTTTATGTATTTTTAAGTGACTTATGACCAAGAAAATGTGATCCATGTGCAAAAAAATTAGCACTGTTTGAATGGATAAAACCCGAGGATATAGAATGCTTCTGAAATCTAAGGCTCGTACTCCCTTAAAACATATCTACTCGAGAAGAAACATGGAAATTGTAAACTATATTAAATCTAGACGGATGGATTCATAGCCAAGCATAATGTGTGAACAACATACAGTGTAACAAAATTAAAAAGTGCATGTCCAAAATGTAATAGCTCAAACATATGAATACATCGGCAAACGAATAACGAAGCAGAAATCTGAAAACGCACCAAAGGTGCGAAAGGCGAGTTGTGAATATTTATGTTACTTTCATAAGTACATCATCTGATATGCAAATAGTTGTATATAAGCATAATTATTTTGTTTCAATCAGAGACTTATAATAGAACTGTTT
>MJUU01020833.1:0-38705 GCA_002080025.1 Modiolus philippinarum
AAAACGTTTTTTGAAAACCTACGGCTTTTCCCCATAGTTAACTACTCGGTTCGGCATAATTTTAGCTCGAATCCTCGATTTACGATAAATGAGATCCTAGTTTTGCCATGTCATTTTTCTAAGCTTCTTTAAAAAAATAGATTTTCCTTGGAATCTGAAATGTTATATCTTTGCTATTTCTGATTTAGATCCCTCTTACAAAGATAAAAAACGTGGATGAAAAATATCATGTCAGTGTTCGATGAAAGACCTCTGTATTTTTTTTAATTCTTCCTCAGAATCATAGGAAACAAGAAATAATGTAGTAACATCAACATATTTTGTATGGTTACATAGATTTTATACAGTGGATGGTACGGGTTTGCACTGCGGACAGAAATACAATGTCACTTCACGTAAAATGAAAGAAAAAAGAATTTGCCCTGCATTTCTATAAATTTTATTAAACAAGGCAAATAACACCTCCAATAGGAAACAATTGAAATACGATGAAGGAGAAAAAAACAACAAAAAAACAAAAACAAAAACAAAAACAAAACAAAAAAAAAAACGGAAAACGCATTCCAGGAAATAACATGTCTCGGATTCTGTATATTCAAAGAATACTCGGTTTGTCATTTGTACGCTAGTTTCATGCACATACCGTGCTTTGAAAAAAAAACATAATAAAAGTATGTGTTTACTCTAAATTCTCTCATTTATCTGAGTTGGGAGTAATTATTTTTAATGTTGAATGTATTGTTTGCTTACATGTAGCTTTTCTGAAATTTTGGATCGGTACTGATCATGTTCGATCTAGTACATTTGACTTTGGATATAGGAATATAGACGTTTTCAGAATTGAAATAGTTGGGGCCGCCATCTTGTTCCATTCGGAACACTAAATCCGACACAGGTAGACAGATTTGACTCGACTCGGGCTTTTTCGATTACTTCATTATTGAATGGTACCGCACAGGTAGGGTAATTAAATTGTTAATTACACGTTTATTCAACAAGTAAGAAACATGTTAATAGAGACGCTGAAAAGATAAAAGATAACAGACTGGCAACAAATAAGTTTCAAGGCAGATATTTAACGTTTAAGTGTAGTAATATGCTTTTGAAAATTTGAAATTTATAGGTACCGTAGGTACCGTATTCATGGGATGCACCCAAAATGAAAATAGAAATACGTATCAGTTAATGATTTTGTCAAAGAATGAATTAAAAGAATAAAGAAATATATTTTTTTCGGTATTGTTGTTTTTTTTTCGACATCGGAATACACATAAAGACAGATTGTAATATTAGGCACACATTTGGAATAAATCTCTATCTATCGAGTAAATTACACTTATTTGTAATAAACTTTGATAAATATATATATTTAATAAAGCTTTTACGTTATTTTTTGTTAAAAATATTTTCGTTTTTATTCTAATTCCAAATACACATTTTCTTCCGGTATTAAATACTTCACCAGCAAAAAAAAAAACCTTCCAGATTATGAAAAAAATTTCTTCTTTTAGGTATAAATTAAAAAGTCATTGTGAAAAAATAAATAACGGTTACTTTTTCTGTAAAATTTGTGTATCCTGTTTATCACATTTTCCAAAAAGAAAAGGAAATAGTGCATCATTCCGATTTTTTTTCATGGCAATGGCTGATGGTTTGCATTCAGTTGATTTCCTAAATGAACTTTTATTTGGATGATTTCTTTACAAATTTCAGTATTTGGTTACAACTCCTGAATGTAGAAAAGTTTTATGTGCATTGCTTAAGTGGTTTTTGAAATAGCGGGTCCTCCATCAGCTTTGCTTTAGGTATATTGCATAATGTGCATTTCTCACAGTTAATAAGCCTAATCGTATATATATATATATTACTAAAAAGAGCTCCCCATTGGCTTCAAATATGTCATGATGTGTTCCGTTCTGTAAGTTATGTGTATTGCATTAAGCGTTATATTTGCCTTGATTGAATATCTTTATATCCGAAAAGGCTTCAAATTTTTACAATTAAGTTGTATATGAGTCGTCGGTTATATTTTTCAAGAAGAACACGTGCAATACACACCTTCAAAAAAGGTGTATTCTGACGTTGTTGGATAATGATATTCCACTTTGCCACATTACATCCGCGAAATTCGCCTATTTTCTATTAAAGTTCTATTGAGATTATGCCTTTGAAGTAAATATTTTAAGACAGGTAAACCTAGCTATACAAATTACGAATGTTTTTTTGTGTATCTTGTTTTTCATTTATTTCTTTTTTTTATCGAAAATCTTTTTTTTTTATAAACTGTTTTGTTTTAAAACTTGTTGATTTTTTTTTCACATTAAGCTAGATTTAAAAGTAGCTTGCATACTTCAAAGGGTATACAGGTACCTGTGTTAATTAGGACAACATAGAGTATATTCACAGGAAAGGTTGACAACTTGTTTATTGGGGTGTTACATGTATCTTTCAGGTTTTATGATTACTCTGTGAAATATTTTAGCACGTGTATTTTAGTGTGCTATAATATTTACTTTAAGCATATATCTCTTTATAATCCTATAAATTTTATAATTAATAATAAATTTTAAAAAAATACCAATGCTCAATCAAAACTTTTTTTTCAAATGTAGATGAAACAAACTCATGTCTTGAAATGGTAAAAGCTAGGAAGTGTTTTTTTTCCAATAATTTATCAGTATAAGTAATGTACTGTGTGTGGTACCTGTCTACCTCTTAATGGCGGACCTATCGTAATCAGGGGAGATAACCAAAATTTACCAATTTCTGAAAACGTCTATAGGTTAAGCGTGTACCCAAATAAAATTAGTAGTACACGATACACATATTTTCAACTATGAAGAAAATAACACGAAAAAAAGCGAAATTCTTTTAGGTCGGTTTGAGAGAATTCATTTTCTATAACAATCTATTAGAGCCTTAAAGCGAATCCCCTCAGATATAGATATGTTCAATGAAATAATGTTAGAATTAATGTATTCGTTTTACATGTTTTTGATTTCTGGGTGGTGATTCTGTATTGTGTTGGGTAAGGCAGATAATATATTAGCGACAAATATTAGCCAGATAGGATAAGTTTCAGACAAACGAATTTTATTGTTATCTATATTTATGGTTACCAAAAGCTAGGTATTTTGATTATGTCTCTTTCCTACAGATATCACAATCTTAGAGGAACGGAAAGAAAGTGACACAATAAAACTACGAAGGACAATTTCAACTGTACATACATATATTCTATATGAGAACCGTCGATCTCTAGATAGATTTCAGTTACACGATAAGATATTTGCAAAATATTATAGCAAGTCGGCCCGGCATAAATATTTACTTCGAGTCAAACCGATTGTTACGCAATGTGACGTTAATAAAAGGTTTCAGTCTTCAAGTCAACTTTAAAAATACGCAGATCGAGTTCAATTGTTAGGAGAAATGGTTCTGGAGGTACATGCATGCCTCTTGAAATTCTAATGTTATTTTTAGTTTATGCAACAATACAGACCAAAATAATTCGTTTTGAAAACCTGGCAATGATGGAAGATTCACATTGCCAGGGATTTTAGGCCTATATCTCATGGATGCTTGGATATAGAAGTAACACCTCTCACACATGCATATGTACTCTTGTTTCCTTAGTTCAATAAACTGATACAATATGAAGCTTTTGCTAATGCCGGTACCAAGTCACAAGTTCTTATCGTTGTTTACGTTGTGTTTTCCCTGGCAGATTGTTGCATGTAATTTTCAGCCATTGTAGATGTTTCCTGTTAGCCCCTTTTTTTCATTTTTGCAAATTTCTAAAACGCATTATATAGAGAGGAATCGTGTAATTCACAGGAATTTGAAAAGAAAAGATAACAGGAAACATCTAAATGACTACAAATTTCAATCGCAGGCTACAATCTATCAGAGAACAGACAAAAAAAAACAAAAGATATAAGTTAACAACGATAGGAACTTAGGACAGCTCGACTTGACCAGTACAATGCGCTAGCCCTAGCAAAATCTAGCGTTATATACGTTAAAAACGTTTTTGCGTGCCAAAACCTCCCCTTCCTCCATCTTCCGTTTATCTTCAATGCATCTTTGAGTTTTAAATATACATATTCCAAACTTTACATGAAAATATGCTAAAAAGACAGATGCATGGAATTCCCATAGCCGGTGTACCAAGTTGCTGCGGGGTACAGGAAGACTGAGATAGTGACAAATAACTAAATACCGAAGTTACTGTGAATTTATTTTCTGCATATGCGAATTTCGACAACTTATGTCTCTTCAGTGCAGATAAAATCTAAACGTTTGGAAGACCATAAACTCAAATATGTTTAAAAACTGATATAGAACAAATAGCCAATATGATCTAAATGTAAAGCCAATCAGCTAAGGACAGAGCTTTGCATGAGGGAGATACTCCTTAGTGTTCAACAAAATTTGCAAAAATTTAGATATTGTAAGATTAAAATAGAATCGGCTTTCGACAAGTCATGTTCATGTATACATTTCCCCTGGAATAAATTCTATCGCATCAATGATCTACAGCAGCTTAAGCTTAACGAAAATATATAACCTCCTTGAATAAAGCAAAGTCACTAAGTAGGTACATTGACCTCTGTTATTATTGATTGTATTTCAAATATATACGCAAGAAAGGGATTATTATGTAAGAAAGTTACTGCCATCCAATAATTTATTAAAATAAGGTGTACTAATTATTGGAATATCATACAAATGGCAAGCAAAATAAACCAAAATACAGAGAAATCCGGTTTTCCTCAGCAAAACATAGGTTTCGTGGACTAAACTCGACATTACTACAGGACATATGAGTTTCCTCTAAAAATACATAAACAAAGCTCATCATCCAATGAGGGCACCGGACCTTTTTGGATGGGAATATTTCAGGCTCGGGAATTCGGGATTTCTATAATCTTAGCCCGGAATTTCGGGAAATAAATGCAGCTGGAATCGGCAGTTCATCGGTTTTTATCAGCCTACTGTTATCGATATGAGAAAATTTGACACGGTGTTGGTTTCAATGGTTTAAATTTAAACGACGTCTCCTGAGCATTTAATATTACTTTTACACAAAGAAAATATTTTTTAAGAACTGATTGAACAAGCAAACAGTGCATTATTACTTAAGTTTCCCTTTTCCGTTAGGTATACGTTGGTTACCATAGCAACCAAAATAAACAAAACACGCCACAGAAATCTTTTAACCTAAAATTGTATCATACAATATTACAGGAACAAGGAATGTCATAACTTGCCGCAATACACAATAAAGTTTATCAATTATGCATGAATTTACCTTTTATTCTTAATGTACCACAGGTTGCCTAGCAATTATATATTCTATACAGATTTCGAGTAAATTGTTTTTGGTATTTACGACCTCCATAGCGTTCAACAAAATTTGCAAAAATTTAGATATTGTAAGATTAAAATAGAATCGGCTTTCGACAAGTCATGTTCATGTATACATTTCCCCTGGAATAAATACCTATTTATTACCTAAATAAAACAATACCTATTTACACTGAACGAAAAAATCTCGAAATTATCTGTTAAGCCTAAAATCTAAAAGGAGGCAAAAAATGTCAATTTGACGTGAATTTGCTGAGCTGTCACGTGACTGGTTGCCATAGTAACAAAAAAAAAATTAATATTCACGGAAAACCTTTTGACATTTACTCTACAATGATATCATTTTTGTAAATATGATAAACAAATTCTTTGTTTGCTGGGCTAATGTGTAAACATTTGCTTTTTGCTACATTTTTTACTTTATTTACCATGAATGGGAAAGGGTTAAAGAAGGGTATATTTAAATTGGTACATGTATAATTGTTGCCAAATCCTATTGCATTTCTATGCAATAAACTATTATTAAACTTAATGTGGGAAATGCACTGAATTTTTTTTAAAACTTTTGTGGGTAGTTTCAAAACGTATACATTGCATTAGTATTTGCCACCGAAGTTATACGCTGCATTTAGGATGACACTTACTGTCCAGTGGTTAGCCCCATCACTCACTGTGCAAAAGACGTCAAAATTACATCAGTAGTCAAATTATATTATTTTCAAAGAACAGCAAAATATTTGAGTACAGGATTTACCAATTTTCATGGATTATTTTCAGCTTGAGATAGTTGAACAATGAACTTCAAAATTGACTGTTACTTGCTCGTGATTATCCGTTTCCATCATTATAAAGAAACAGTTACAATGGTCATCAAATTTTATACATTTGATTTTACCTCTACGTTTCGGCAACATTTGCATTTGTTCTTGAAAACCATAAAAATATCGAATTTCCAATTCTGCATGAAATTGTGAAAATCTGGCTTTAATTCTTGAAGTTATTATGTTTTGTTACTTTTGTTTCGTAGGAGCTGTTTTATAGTAAAAGGTATGCTTAAATAAAAATTCAGGTCCTGTAATAGTAATACAGTGCCCTTACATTCGATTGATTGGTATCTGACGTTGCTTAATCTGAATAAATTCTTTGTCTGACACTAGTGCTCGCATAGATGTATAACACAAACAACATCTTTAAAAATTAAAACTACACGACAAAGAATTAATCTGAAATCAATAAACAATAAATGATACACTATTTTTTGACATTTTGTCATTTTGCATCAGTCTGAAATAAAGCTTAAAATTCGTTTGGCGGAGATTAAACAAATTTATACACAACCATCTCCCTTACTTACCTGGAAACTGATGTGAATGAAAATAAAGTATAATAATCCGAAGAGCTTGGATGACTAGCAGAATGACAACAAACTTGAGACAAAAATGAGAGATAAAACATACAATAAATTAGTTGTTGGAAAATGCTCGCGGTTTCAGTTCAATTATTCCTGCTGAAAATTATACTGTCGCATCACAAAACCAGTATCGTTTCCACTATTTCGATGTGAATTAAGTAAATATTCTTGGTTATCTTTAGCTCTCCACGGTATCAGCAAGAGACCAGTAATGACAAAGTATCTTCAAATCGTTTTGAAGAATCGGTTTGGCGAATTTGTAGAAACATCATGACGAGAATGCACTAGTTGGAAATGATGCGTCTTTAGATTTATGCAGTTAAAACATATTTAGTCATTTGGTGTTTTTTCCAATCTGTTGTGTTTTCTTGAGTGGGAAAAAATTAAAATTGCCAAAGGCATTTCATTTATTTCGAAATTAACAATTGTTGGCACTATTCAGTCTATCCAGCATTTGTTAGTACAAACGCCTATACCCATACGGATTTTTCTTCAGGCATTCCATAATTTCCCATTCTACTCTGTACCGGTAAGTGACAATTAATCTTATGAAAGTTGCGCATTCTTTTGCCCGTTATAGACCTCATATTGAGTATAATACGTGTATAAAACATTAAAAGCCATACCATTTGCCTTTGAATATGTAATCTATATTATATCTATATATTTTATTCATTCAGTCTCGGATTTTAAAGCTC
The DNA here is from genome assembly GCA_002080025.1 of Modiolus philippinarum. Taxonomy (NCBI): domain Eukaryota; kingdom Metazoa; phylum Mollusca; class Bivalvia; order Mytilida; family Modiolidae; genus Modiolus; species Modiolus philippinarum. The sequence continues at coordinate 7,480 of MJUU01020833.1, forward strand.
AACTGTATGGATACATACGCGCCTCGGTTCGTTCCAATGTCGCATAAACAAAGGACAAGGTGCGATAAGGGGTTGATTTGGCCCATGATTTCAGCGAATTTTTAAGCTGCACTACAAGATTTTCTTCCATGTTAGTTTTAAAGCTTAGATCCCATTTATAGAAAAAATACAAAAGTTAGAATGAATGACGTCACAATATGTGTAGTTCTGACGTCATGAAAAGGCTACTTTTGAGCATTTTCATAGAAATGTACCGAATTTGGCAGATTTTCGAACAGTTTTCCTACCCGGAAATATCGAGCACATCCAAGAACCAATTAGATAATTTACCAACTTATTTGTACAAATGAATTGAACCTCTCATACAAATATTTTTGTGGTTCTTGCATGTGCTCAATATTTCCTACACAGAAAAAGTAGTCAAAATTGGTCAAATTTGTCACTTTTCTACAAAATCGTCAATTTGTCACCTTTTCTACCCTCAAAAACTCAATAATCATACATCAATATTTGAGAAATGTTACTGTTTAGTGAAAAGCCATACCCATAGAACATTCCAATGAGAAAATTCGGTGAATTCAACCAAATTTATTTTTCAGGCCAAATAAGGCCCTTACCGCCCCTACTCCTTTAATTTGTTAAACATACAGTCACTCGAATTATACTATGTGCACAAGTGTTTACATGTAGTTTTAATATAGCCACACTAAAAATGAAGTAGCTGTAATATATGATTGCCCAGAAAAGCGTTCCATTACCATATACAAAAGAAGAAAAAATATTATAAGTTGCTAAACAGGAAAATGAAAACAGGAGGCAAGTGTAATGCATTACACTCCTGTCTTAGAGCAGGGGTATACATTAAAAGGCAAATAAATTTGTTTAAAAAACCACACGTAAGAAATGTATTTTATTTCATCATTTGACGCTTCGCATGTGGTGCAAATATATACATCTTTTTAGATGCTTTCGATTTGGAGTTTTCGGTTAAACGACTGCCATAATGTTCAAAAATTTACTTTCTTGTGTGTTCCGCCGTACATGGAAGATGCAGAAAGTTAAATTTTCGAAGTGGCTACAGCCTTCGACCAAAATTTACTCATTTAAATTTACTTACATAATTGTTTTTCCATTCATTGAAGATAAAAAAAATGGTCGAAGGGTGTGGCCAAACTGCAATTCGAGAAAATACGTTGGAAATATACAGATTTTTCTCAAAATCTCTATACTTGCGCAAACTTCAAACGTCATAGCCCATTATGACGTCATCGAAACGCGAGTACGAAACACATACGTAACGTTCGATACACATGGATGGACATGGTGACCTATTAACATTAATATCTGGCAATTCAATTTTGGTCAAGATACTGGGCCAATTTTGGTCCTTTGTGGCTCTACTCTTTTCAAGTTTGTATCATTTACCATTGCAGAGAAAAGCTTGACCAAAGTTGTGACAGACGGACGGCCGGAATGTTGAAAAATTGACTAAGTTGGTAAACAGGAAGTAGTGTCCCGAAAGGTCTGAAAATCCAAGCAACAATATGTCATGACTTTACAAAGCTTCTGACAAAACTTAAAGTTTGTACCGTTTATCATTGCAGAGAAAAGCTTGACAAAAAATGTGACAGACTGACCAAATCTTGAATTTTGACTAAGTCGGTAAACAGGAAGTAGTATTCCGACAGGTCTGAAAATGCATCCCACATTATGGCATGACTATACAAGACTTCTGACAATATTTCAAGTTTGTTTCATATATCATTGCAGAGAAAAGCTTGACGAAAGTTGTGACGGACAGATGGACGGAATTTAGAAAAATTTTCTAAGTTGGTAAACAGGAAGTAGTAACCTGACAGGTCTGAAAATGCATTCAACAATATGGCATGACTATACAAAGCTTCTGACAAAATTTCAAATTTGCATCATTTACCATTGAAGAGAAAAGCTTGACGAAAGTTGTGACAGACGGACGTTCGGAATGTTGAATAATTGACTAAGTCGGTAAACAGGAAGTAGTAACTGCACATGTCTGAAAGTGCATCCCACAATATGGTATAATTATATAAAGCTTCTGTATCATTGTCCATGGCAAAGAAAAGGTTAAATGAAAATTGTGACGGACGGAATGAAGGAATGACAGAATGACGGAATGACGGACACGGGTAAAACAGTATACCCCCTTCTCCTTCGGAGCGGGGGTATAATTAGGTAATTCTATTATATCATAATTTATATAGCATACTATTATATGCATACAAATCACTATTGTTAAAGTATTATAATATTCACTTTATATTTAAACGTGTACAAAATAGACGAATCTGAAAAATGTATAGTTGCTTTGGGCCTCAATGTCAATAAGTATGAATGAATTCGGTCCCATTGGATTTAAAAAAAAACTGTTTTAGATTTTTCAAATATTTGACGGAAATGTAGATTATGTAATACATGTATGATATTTACTATATTTCAAAGAAATCCTCAATACAGTAGTAAAGGTACAAAAGGCAAACAATTAAAGCAGGTCTCTTGAATCTGATTAATTTTGAAAAAAAAATTAAGGACAGCTTTCTAATGCATAGGACTTTTGATTTAGTTATGATCGTTGAAAAAAATTTCATATGACAGAAAACAATCAAAACAGTCAGCGGAAAATTTGATAGATCTATCAAATATTACTTCTGAGCAAGGAGCAAAGATCTGAATTTATTTTCTAGTACTCCTATCTTTTTTTTCTCAATTAAGACCTAGTTTTATTGTTATTAATAGCTAATTACCGTACTATATGTAAATTTAGTTTCCATTATGACAATTTCAACAACTTATATCTATATATATATATATATATATCTTGCTTAATTGGAAATAATAATAATAATAATAATTCGTAAAGGTTTCACAACCTATTGTCTCGCCTGCTCATTATTATTTGGCCTATATTAAAATATGGTTGCTAAGTAGAATCCCAAGGAAAAAGTGATCTTTGAGAGTTTCAGAAAATTTACCGAAATTGGAATTAAAACTTTTTGAAATCTAACCATTGAAAATATTTGCTTTCAAGTGAAGACTAAGGAGTATCTCCTTCATGCAAAGCTCTATCCTTTGCTGATTTTAGATCATATTGGATATTTGTTCTCTACCACTTTTCTAGCATATTTGATTTTATGTTCTTCCAAACGTTTGTATTTTATTTGCACTGAAGAGACATAAGTTGTCGAAATGCACATATGCAGAACATATTCACAGAAACTTCAAAGGAATTAACATAGGCAACGGCTGTCTATTTCAACAGCATAGGAGATAGCTGGATAGACATGCAAGTTGTCGCCATTGGCCAAAATAAATTTTGGAATGAGACAAAGCGACAAGCAAAAGAGCGGTTCTGGATGCAAAAAATTAAATGCAGCTTGAATATTAAAACTTGACTTTTTGAGATAATTAAAATTCTTAAAGCAGCAGGAAATTTGAGTTAAAATTTACAAATAACAACCACTTTCTTTCGGAATCACTACCATTGTCTTCAATTATTGATTTTGTTAAATACTTTTCGATATACAGTAACTGACAAAAGTTTTTTTCTTCATCTCCCTCCGGGCATTCATCTCGTATTACATTTGTAATAACCAGCGTCTACAATGTAGCTGTTAATGTTTTGTTTAGTCTTTTTTGTACATAGTCTTTGTTTGGTTTTATTTTTGATTTTTTATTGTGTTTTGAAAAAGGCCCGGATATGAGCTGAAATATTAACTGCATTACTTGTGTACTGTTCACTTTCGTCTTTTGTTTGATTATATTCTTCTCACAAAGTGTGTATCCTGTCGGATCCAGTACGTTTTTGGTTTTGTTGCTTTGTTTATATATATATATATATATAAAAAATCGCTATCCTTCCTAGGATTAATCATAATAAAACGCTAAAACTGCTTGGAGCTTTCGGCCGCGCTACTGGCCTTCATCAGCATGTTTACTTTGTACAAGACGTAACAATGGGTAAATCAAACAATATGCATAGTGACGTTACAAATATAGTGAAGAATGAAGAAGCGAGACTAGTAAAAGAAATAGAGTACAAATAGAAATAGTAAATAAGGTAAAAATAAGGGAAGAAAACAAACCGAAATAGAAATAAAAAAGTTATTTATAGAAAGACAAACAAGGAAGTAATACAGCATTAAATAAGGCGAAAAGACGGAAAGTAAGTAAAGAGATAAACGAAAAGAGATCATAAATCATTGTTCTTTAGTGTTTATGCCATTAGGTTTGAATGTTTGAAGTTTTTTAATCCAAAGTTTTTCCCTCGTTTTCCGGTATTCGTCCGTTCCAAAAAGTTTCTCAATTCCAACAATTCTGTAGTCGTTCTGCGTGTGGTTGTCAGTATAGAAGTGTTTCGCTACTGGGTCGTCCTGATGCCTTCGTAGTAAAGAGAAATTAAGTAAATGTCGCTGGTATAAAGTATCACCCGTTTCCCCAACATAAACATATTTATCGCATTTCCGGCAAAATATTGCATAAACAACGTTAACAGAATTACAGTTAACAAAGTTACGAATTGTATATTGATTTCCCTTTCCATCTTTTATACAGTCTGTGTCATCTACATAAGGACAAATTGCACAGTTTTTGCCACAAGGCTCACACTTGTTGTCATGGTTGAAAAATGCTTTATTGTGTTTTTTGTGAATAAGGATGTCCTGCAAATTGGTATCTCTACGATATGCAACAATGGGAGTTTTGCCAAAGATTTCTGCCATTCTCGATGATTGATTCAAAATATTTTGACGCTTTTTTAAAATGTTATGTACGTTCGGAAGCGCATTACTGTATGTAAGAACGATTGGGACCCGATTCGTCACCTTACTTTTTTTCTTGTACTTTAGGAAATTGTTCCGACTTTTCCTGTCCACGCGCTGTAATTGACGATTAACTATTTTTTGTCATATCCTCGCTTGTCTAGTTGTTCGCAAAGTTCTGCCCTTCTAGTTGTGTACTTCTCTGAGTCAGAACAGATTCGCTTTAGCCGAATGCTATATATATATATATATAACATTCGCTCCTGTTTGGACCCTTTTATACCTTAAGCCGTTCATGATACGTAAAATCCGTTGGCATATAACAGATTGATAATATGCTATCGACAGACGCAAGCGACGCCAAAGTCGACGACATCAACGATGCAAACGCCATACCGTTGTACAACTGCATGTTTTTGCGATCGTATAAAAATTGATTGCCTTTGAGAGTTTCAGATAATTCACTAAAATCGGAACAATATTTTTTTTAATTTATTTTTCAGAATTATTACTCATATGAAAATTGGCTAAATTGTATGCAAAAATTTTAAAAATTGCGAGTCTTGGATATTTTCAGGAAATTTACCAAAGTTGGAACCAGAATAATATTGCAAGAGCTTATTGTGCATCTATAGACCATATGCAATAATTCTACACCAAAATTGAAATCCTTTATTGCAATTTTTTTAAAACATTATTGATTGGCCCCAGATGAAAATGTAGCCAAATTCATTGATGCGGATAATACATACAAAGGTGACCAATTCTGTTAGATGTTGGTAACTACTAAAGATGTAACCACTTACCAACCTATGTTGTGTAGTTGCTGAGATATGGTGCAATCAAAAACATTTTATGGACAAAAATTACGTCAAACTATGGCAGAATACATAAAAATTAGGATTTTTTTAAATAAATTTGGTAACAATAATTAAGTCGTACTGAATATTTTCCTAAAATTTCATTGACAATGAATATGATTTCAGAAATTTATTAAACATAAAAATAGTATAACATTTGTAGCAGGCGAGACAAAAAATGCTAAGCTATATTTAAATACTTTCTTGAGTAACAAATTAAAGTTGATTCTTAAAAGTGAAGAGACAGAAATATCTCTAGTCGCCTGATAATGTACATGTTCGGAAACACTCGATAAAACGTATATAAAAATTTGCATGTTTTGTGTAACATTAAAACAAATGTTGTAGGACTGCAATCCTATAATAAAGATATGACAATAGACAAAAAACAATGCTCTAAGTGTTGGAAAGGATTTACGAGTTTGAAAAGGGTAAAAATATATTGGTACCATTATTCTGAGGTCATACAATTATGAATTACTTATCTGTATCTGACCAGTCATGTCATCGAACAGATTGTTAGTGTACATAGTGCTTTACGGACAAAGACTGTGTTGATAAGCTTATTCAGTCAATCTACTATGAAAAGACTGCAAGGTTATATTAATTATGGGGGACTAAAATGTTACCACAAGCTGCAACCTTTCCTACACCCATCACGGGCAACGAATGCCTATGACTGATCGTTTCGATGATTTTTCAATTCGGTGTACAGTGTCTTGTCTTATCATATAAGGCATTAGGGAGGAATTTTGTTTACTGGAAAAAGCCATAACGCATGCTGGTTTTCGTTGAAATTCATGTCTTGTATCTTTTCCACTGGATTTAAGTTCATTACTATATACTTTCTTTCGATATAATTTCTCTTTATAGAAACAATATTTGACCAAATTTAGCTTTAAAAAACTTGCAAACCTATATTTTGCTTAACTTCAGTTCATTCCCGTATCCCTTTTGTTCTTATACAATGAATAAAATGCCACCCGTAGGGAAGCAAAACCACTTCTTAGGAGTTAGTACGATAATTTATCAAATCTCGAAAGTTCAATTTTCATATTCTAAAGTTCTCGGTAACTGTCGAACTTTAAAATGTGAAAAATTTACCTATCCCGATTTGAGAAATATACGTAATATTTTACGAAAGGATATGGAGTAAATGAACATGAGACCATAACATAATAACTGGAAACGATGTTAGATACTATATATTTTCCATTTAAATAGGAGTATGATTCTATATTGACATCTAGTGTAAAGAAAAATTTCATGGCAACAAAAGAAAAGTTAAAAAATGAGATGTGTTTTGTGAAGCACTACTTCCCAGAGTTTAATGGGGTAGACCTGAGGTAGGAGGAGATAACTCTGTTTTCCACTTTTTTATTGCTTACACAAACAAATAAAATCATTACAATAGGTATAATCAAAATTTTAAAATTGTAAAAAAATTGTCCACACAGCAAATAAATATTAATTTTGTCATAAAACAAATTCCCACATCAATTTATTTATAATGAGTCCATTTTACTCTACATATTTGCAATGCTATCCAAAGATAATGTAAAAGTCAGATTTCTTCCAAAGGAGGTAATTTATAGCACAGATTCAGCAATTTTTTTCAATTTTTACTCGCTTTATTCTAAATTAAGAAAAAATGGGACGGTTGAATTTTCTAAAATTTTAATATATCTTACATATACTAATATTCTTTCTATTTTTAGTTTTTGGTGAAAATTAAACGACATATTTTTTTACAAGAAGTGTTCAAAAGTGATCAAAATAGAGCAAAAATTTAAGCCTATACTATTCAGAACACCCATGTATTTCAGTTCAAACTAGTTAAATTTACATCATTATTCATGCTAACTTTCACACATGTCTAAACTACAGACTTTTGCATTTGAAATAATTTTAAATCAAAAACAAATTTAATTAGATCCAATTTTATACATCACAACCAAGTCCTGAACGGACCGAATAATACGAGGAAACAGGGTATCTTTGATGACCATTAGACATAAAACGGGACGGTGAAAATTGTTGAAAATTGCTGAAAGTCGACATGAACATGTGGTGTTTTAATACTGAAAAAATTAAGAAAATTAAACGAGTGAAAAATTTTAGGCCTCCCCAGGTCCTTCCCCTTAAGTTAAAAAGAAAAAAAATTGGCATTAACAGTAATTTAAGTGTGTCTGACAAATTAATGTCTATTTTTAACTTCTGGTATCAATGGATCAGCTAAAGTAAGTGAGAACCGAACCGTCAATCTAAAAGCGAACAATCCCAGGACAATGGCAACACCAGAAACAATAAAGGCAGAAAAAAAACAAAGACACAACATGGGTACAGCACAGAAAAGAAAAATGAAGACACTCACACACAAAGATGAACAACACGGACCCAATATAAAACCATGGGTGAGATCAGGTGCACCGGTAGAGTCGGCATCTCCTGCTTCTTATAAGACACCCGCCGTGTTGAACATGTCAAATCCGGTAGTAAGGTCAAATTTGGTAGAGGAAACAACAATTAAGCTTTAAAGGGAAAGATCTGTTGTCATGTGGGAAACAGATATCCCATAGCGGTCCACAAGATGATGATGTCGACCGTAAAACTTCTGGAGGGATGACTTCAAGTTTTGGGTAACGTACCCTTGTTGAAGAAGCCTATTGATACAAACACATAAGTAATTCAAAAACTATACACCATTATCACAACAAGTGCTGATTGTGTTAAGATACAAACACATAAGTAATCCAAAAACTCCCAACCCCCATCATAATCCATGCATTATTAAATAGTAAAACCATTCCCACCCTTTTAAAGTATTTTTAATTTACGCATTGTGTTCCTGCCTATCAGTTTTTAAGTACATCCGAATTATTTTCTTATATAATTATTTAGTACTCCTCCGGAATGTGGAGGAATATACAGAAAAGAAAAGAATAGAACAGAACTGGACTGCATCAGAAACTATTTATGATTGGGAATGTTGAATAACATATTAAAAACTTTCCAGAAAGAAATAATTACATTTTTAGTAACATTCCCTATCATATATTAAAACCTGTAATAATAATTGAAAAATAAAAAAAAGAGTAAGCCCAAAAGGTTAGGAACCTTAGTTTGGGGGAAAATTAAAAGATCTTTATTTCAATACAAATTCTGTAAATATCAAAATATTTTTTTATAGATGAGTTAATGTTTCTATGTATAAAATAAAACAATACATAATTCCATATTGGTGGTGGTAGTCACATGGCATAGTCAAGGTCAGGAGGTCAACTATTCTGGTACAAATGGAAATGTCTTCTCGCAAGGAATACACAAGCCATGCAAATATGAAAGCTATATCGCTTACCAATATAAAAAAGAATATAAACAATGTTAAATGTTAACAGTCTTCACTTACCATTGGAAATATATTCTCATTGTTAAAGTTTTATTAAAGCGAAAGTAAAGGTCACGAGTTATCGTTTGAAAGGTCTTTTCACAAGGAATACACATGCAAAATATGAAAGCTCTATCACTGACCATTCAAAAGAAATACAAAATGTTAAGGTCTTTTTGGACAAACATTAAAAGAGACCGACAGACAAAGCAAACAAGTGTGGACCTAGATTGATGTCTCGCCCATCCCTACTTCGTCGCAAAATTGATGTGAAAACTCAAACTGACGGAATCAGAAAACATGTTCACTAGACCGTCAAATTCGGGTAACTGACAAAAGACATATAGCAAACTATTATGTATTACCCAAAGCCAAAATGCTAAACATCAGTGACCTACCACTGATAGATACTGGAAAAAACATGTTCACTTAACCATGAAATTGAGGTCAAGGGATAAAGCAAAATAGCAGGCTGTCATTTTCCATCTAAGACAAACCCACATACCAAATATTATTGACCTTACATTAATAAATACCGGGAAACTTAACTTTACCTACAAACCGACCTACATTAAATACATCATTGACCTACCACTTATAGTCACTGAGAAAATGGCATATCGTAAAAATGTAACATGCTCACTAGACCGTGAAATTGAGGTCAAGGACAAAAGTCAAATGACAGACTGTCATGTACTACCTAAGACCAACCGTTATACCAAATATCATTGACCTACCACTTAGAGTAACTGAGAAAATGACCTAATCACACAAAAACTTAACATGCTCAGTAGACCGTGAAATTTAGACCAAGTACAAAAGTCATATGACAAACTGTCATGTACTACCTAACACTAACCTATACACCATATATCATAAACAAATTATATTGTGAAAATAGATAATGCACATGTCAATGCACAGCAGTGTTTATATAAAACGCTTGAATCGACATGTTTTGTTATTTCTGTGTCTGTGAAATGTCACATCATATTAAAAGCTGAAAGAATTGCTTTCAAAGGTGTAACAATGCACCCCCCATTGGGATGTGAAGCTATTGCCATACCTATACAGCCTGTCATTCCATTATATGAATCTTTAATGTAAATGCATGTTCCAGAATCTCCTTGTTGGAACGAAATGTTACGAAATGAGATTTGGTTATAGAGTGTTACTGTCGGCGGAATATCAATTGGTTTCTCATCATATTTTCCGATTATTTGCTTAAGGTGAACACATTCATCTACATCATGTGGTTTTGGATTTTGCATTAGCAACCTGTCAAACACCTGACTGAATTCTTCAAATTTTATAATCTTTTCATCTTCATGGCATATTATGTCAATCTTTTCTTGTATTTCAGACACTACTCCTGCACATTTTGTTGCAACTAACATACCTGCTCCAAAGAATTTATGATCCACACAATTGTCATTCAGATAAACAGACTTCATACCTGCAAATTGCAAAATATACTACTCAACAAAAGATACGATACAGAATTTATCAAAAATAATATCTTACCTTTTAGAAGAACACAATCAAACGAAGACAAAATGTTTTTTTTGCAAGTGAAAATTAACATTTTGCCCAAACATGTCTCTTACAATTTCTGAACCATCTACGGCCACGGACAAGGTCATTTTCCGGAATTTCTGTTTTCAGACGTAAAAAGTGAGTATGTCAACATTTTTGTTTCACCCTATTACCACATTTTCGAACCGGATCACTTCAAACATATGTTGCAATGTTGGAAATTCACATTTTTCACGAAAATCGCCCAAAATATTCAATTTTACCAATAGATTTGCGTTACAAATTACATATACATAAAGATATAGTGCATGTGCTGGAAACACTTTCCGTGCACCCCCCCCCCCCCTTTTCAACGAGACCGTTTTTTTTTCAGTAATGCTATATCCCTTCTTCAAAATAAAACATGTTAACGCGAACATAACCTGAACGCATAGACAGTATAGGGCCACTTTTATAGTGCACCATGAACAATTCTTGTATTTTCGTTTTAGTTTCATCTTTTAAGCTCAATAATTTTTTAAGTAATATGTATTATATAAGTAATTTGTACTGAAATTCGGTACCAAATCAAATCTAATTTAAAATCCCTTTCAATGAACACAAGGTTCGGCACTTTACGTCTTTTTATGTTCTGGTGATACAAAAATGTTTCCTTCCCCCTGCAAAAAAAATTCAAAAATGACGATTTTATGCTGTCAATTCCTTTCAGATAAACAACCCTCGACATTTTATCTAGTTTTTATGCCTAACGTATCATCCCCAGCAATATACAACAAAATTTGACAGTTAGCGTTATCTCGCCTTATTAGTCGTCTATATATCAGTGCCGTATCGTTTTTTCCAATGACAAAATCTGACAATGTGACCACGTGTGGCGATAAATAAACAAATTACATCGGATCGAAATAAAACAGCAGGTGCCAGTTTGATATTTGAACATCTTGTATCAAGTTAAATTAAGTAAAGTAACAATGTAAGGACATGACCAACATGACCATTTCAGTACAGAGAACCGAAACCATTCTGTTGAGAGAGAATAAAAAACATCAGCTCTTTCAAATAGCAATTTGAAAACGTTTGGTTCTAACGTTTTGCTTGTTTGTTTGTTTTTCTTTTTTACAAAATTGTTTGAAAAATACAAAATTTATCAACTATATAAAGCAGTTGAAATCTGTATTTTGAAGTATGATTCCTTAGTGAAAGTGTATCTTAAGTGAAAGGAAAGAATAGCTTCTTCAAACAATTTTTGAAAGAATGGGTGGATCCGTTGAAGAAACAAAAATAGCTCTACTTTTTACAAAGCACATGAACCTGAATAAATGTAGGTTTTTTCGAGAACGACTTAGATGTTGTACTTCAAATGGTTTGTATATTTTTATACCCCTCGCAACGAAGTTGCGGTGGGTATATTGTTTTTGACTGGTCCGTCAGTCCGTCCGTCCGTCTGTCAGCAAGTGGGTACACCATTTGTCCGGATAACTCCTCCTAGTTTGTAAGATAAGAAGTTTTTATTTTGCAGGTTGATTGTGCACTTATAAAAGATGTGCATGGAACTTGGATTTTGATTTTGAATAATTCTTCAGAAAACTACACGTACATTGTTGAACTTTGTCATTTTTACGCATTATATTGCATAAAGGGTACACCATTTGTATGGGTAACTCCTCCTACAGTTTTTAGGATAAGAAGTTTATCTTTTGACGGTTGATTGTGCACATACCAAATATGTGCATTGTACTTAGATTTTGATTTTGGATAGTTTTTCAGAATACTACACATTGTTTAACTTTGTCATTTTTATGCATTATATTGCATTATGTTGTATATATGGTACATCATTTGTCCGGATAACTCCTCTTACAGTTTTTAAGATAGGTACTTTTTATTTTGCAGGCTAATTGCACACATATTAAAAATGTGCATGCTACTTGTATTTTGATTTTTGCTGATTTTTCACAAAAATATGCATTGTTGAACTTAGTCATTTTTTGTCGAGAAAATGCTTAGAGTGCACATCATTTGTCCGGATAACTCCTCCTACAGTTTTAAGGTAGGAAGTTTTTATTTTGCAGATTGATTGTGGATATATTGAAGATGTGCATACCACTTGGATTTTGATTTTTGCTGATTTTTCACTAAAAATATATTTGTTGAATTTAGTCATTTTTAGGCAAGATAATGCTTATAGGGTACACCATTTGTCTGGATAAATCCTCCTACAGCTTTTATGATATTTTAAAGAATGATTGTGCATCTGTAAGAGATGTGCAAACTACTTGGATTTCGATTTTTGATAATTTTTAGATAATGCAGGATTATCCGATATGTGGGGGCGTGGGGTATGTCAGCTTGCTCACTAAGGTTCTTTAATTTTCCATATTGACAAAAACAAAATAAAATATGAACTAGAATAAAATTCTAAACCCATGAGGAGAAGTTTCCATACAACGCTTAAAATGTCTTTTGTAATTATTAAGAGAAATATTGTTCATCTACACTCCTTTTCATATTAAAATGATATATATAGTTCCATTGGCGGTTCTGAAGGGCATGGGGTCGGGTTGGACCTCTCTTTTCCTGGAATTTTTTAAATAAATTTCGTGCAGAACTTAAAGGAGTACGAGCCTCAGATTTCAGAAGCATTCTATATCCTCGGATTTTATCCATTCAAACAGTGCTAAATTTTTTTGAACATGGATCACATTTTCTTGGTCTTAAGTCACTTTATAATACATAAAATAGACTGTGTATAAAAATTTAATCAACTTCCAATTATAATATCATATATTTAAAGGCGTGTTAACATCTTATGCAAATTGAAGGAAAACTCTAGAGAGATCTGTTTCCCGCAAAAATTTTGATGTCTTATATCTCAAAAATTCCTACATGGATTTTCAAATTTTTTTGCCCAAGCTGTTGCATTAGTAGTACTCTTCAAAATAAAAGGTCAGAATTCTAATTCTAATTACAAAATTTCTGACACTCGTACTCCCTTAATCAAAATTGACAAAGATTACACAAAAATAGCCTGGAATCTCCTATTTTTCTGAATCCGTTGGTCGTTCTCGTAGTACCTGATATATGAAAAACGAAATTTTTTATACATTTTTTGTAATTTAGATTCTCGTCTTAACTGGCTGCAATTTCGGTATTATTTTTACTTCGACACTAAGAAACAATAAATGTGATACGTAATAGGACTTAATGTGTAGATCAAAGGGTCAGAATACGTTGATAAGTTTGAAAAACATAACTTTTTCTGTTATTCACTCTTGTAAATGTTTTACAGTTTAGATTCGTGTACAAAGCTGTCAGGGCCAGATACGGGATTTGAGTGGAGAGTGATGCAATTGAAAAAAAAATCAACGTCTATCAATCGTATCGAGGTACGAATCTTTTTGGACAAATATTGGCAAAAACACCAATTTTACTCTAAAATTTATATTATTTTTGCTTTAGGATAGGGGAGCACGCCGCTTACGCCACCCCTCTGTCCGCTTGTAGTAAACACAAACAAGTTTAGTACATAAATTGAACATGCTTGAACAAGCGAGGATTTGATTTTTTTAGAATGAATGGTTTAGGATTAAAAAATCTCAAGCCACACGTCCTTATCCTCCGATTCCAGGTTTGTTTGATCATAGAATAAGAAAATTGCTTTTGTCAGACGAATAATGTTTTTCCTTTTATCTATGTCTCCTGTAATTTATCACTCGATTTTTTTTCTATTTGGAAATTCTAGAATGAAACCAGGGAACGATATAGTTCCCTGATGAAACTTCAAATAAAATTTTAAGCAATTTCAATTCTCCTAGTCCTAATTTTTTTTAATATACAATTTCGTAATCTGTGGTCTTTCAGCTTTACTTACATAGGAATTAGCAATTTTAGAAGAAAAAAAAATATTTAAAAAGATATAAAGCCTCAAAAACGCTTTGCAAGACATTTTCCATCTTTCTCCCATTACTTTATGTAGTTATACCAACAAATTTCAAAGTTAATTTGAAGCACTTTCTACTAATCCAATATTTATGAAAAAAAAATATCACTGGAAAGTACATTTAATATACTTTTCGGTACTATGAAGTATAATACTGGGAAATAAGATACAAAAGTTTAATTTGATAAAATTGAAAATTTCTCTGTATATTCTATATCAAACAACGGCAGTAGAATACCGAAGGAACAAAGGGGTGATATTCACAAAAATCGAAGTCCAAAGACAGGGCAAAAACGAGAACACAGAAAACAATGACCTTAGACACAAAAACAATGACGCCAGACAGACACAAAGCACAGAACCAGAAACCACAACATTCAGAACAAAGGCACTCACAGTGTGAACTCCAGTGAAACTGAGAGTGACATCAGGTGCTCCGGAAGGGTAAGCATGTCCTGCTCTGTTAACAGCACCCGTCACACTGTGAGTGATTCAATCCAGGAAAATGTCAAAGTCGGTAGTCAAATCCGGGAAGACGTGAATCTAGCTGAAAATGTCCACTTTCATTTGGGATACTGACACGTCATATCTTTCAATGATGCTATGGTGACGGCCATAGAATTTCTTGAGGGATGAAATTAACAAAGGTTGAACAAATCCCTGACTAAGCAGCTTTTGGGACAGTGTTTTTGCTCTGTTCAAAAAATCACTGTACAAACTACAAGCTCGACAGTAACGAATCAACTGTGAAATGTACACTCCATAGGCTGGAGAGGTAGGTATATTGCTGCTAAGAAAGGGAAAGTTCACAATGGGGAAATTAAAATCATCACGCTTGTCATATAGCTTAGATTTCAAACGTCCATCTTCGTCAATATACAATAAAAGATCTAAGTACGAAGCTGAAGTAGGTGTTTCAGTTGTTTCTTTAATTTCAAGCTCATTTGGATAGATCTGATGTAAATAATCCTTAAATTTAGGATTATTAAGAAATTTGGTATCGATAAATACTGATAAAGTAGCGCATGCGCATTATCGATTGTCGTTGATTGTTGGCCATGCAGGTGCGATACAATGTTGGAAAATAAAACCATTAAATGAAATAAAAGGGACAACAGGAAACACCTACAATGGCTGAAAATTATAATTACATGCAACAATCTGCTAGGGAACTACACAGGAAAAACAAAAAGAAGACAAAAGACAAACGTAAACAACGATAGGAACTCGGGACAGCCGGACTTGGTACTGGCACTAGTAAAAGCCAGCGGTAGGGTTAAACCTGTTTATGGATACCCAAACCTCCCCTTTATCAGTCCCGTTTCCCTATAGTATAGTAAACATACGAATAAAATCCAATACAGGTTGACTGCTAACTCCATGACCACAATCTTGAAAGGAGAGAATATGACAATACGTATTTTGAAAGTCCATAAAATTTTGATTTTCGGTATAGATTTTTTGAAGAATGGAAATTTTCAGAATTTTAGATTTCGACTTTATGACTTCAGGATCGTAAAATCTGAAATATATTTAATAATGGCCGATTTAATAATTGTTTATGATATATTAGCAACAAATTGTGCGCGCACATTTTAGTTTCATACATAATGTAGGTTCAGAATTGTCAAAATACAAAAATATCAAAGTTGCAAAAATGAAGAGTAAATTTAGTTAAGCTGTACACGTGTTTCAAGGAGTAACCTCTCATCAGCAACATTAAAATCAAATAATATGGAAAGCCATAATCTAAAAATTGTAAACAAAGAAGTACTCATTACCAAAATTATCGAAATAGGAAGCCAAATCCAGTACTAAGGACATCCACCGAGTGCCATACACAGAATGAAGCCGTAGTATTTTTAATGGGTTAGAATTTGAATAAAACAGTAAATTTCTATAAATCGCTAGGTAAGTTTTCATGCCAGACAATTCTGACTATTGGACTGGTGAATACCCCCGGGGACCTCTGGTCCACCAGCAGTGGCATCGGTCCAATGGTTTCAAAATACAAAAATACCAAAGTTGCAAAAATGAACAAAAAATTTAGTTATGCTGTACACGTGTTTCAAGGAGTAACCTCTCATCAGCAACATTAAAATCAAATAATATGGAAAGCCATAATCTAAAAATTGTAAACAAAGAAGTACTCATTACCAAAATTATCGAAATAGGAAGCCAAATCCAGTACTAAGGACATCCACCGAGTGCCATACACGGAATGAAGCCGTAGTATTTTTAATGGGTTAGAATTTGAATAAAACAGTAAATTTCTATAAATCGCTAGGTAAGTTTCCGTTCCAGACAAGTCTGTATATTGGACTGGTGAATACCCTCGGGGACCTCTGGTCCACCAGCAGTGGCATCGGTCCAATGGTTTCAAAATACAAAAATACCAAAGTTGCAAAAATGAACAGTAAATTTAGTTATGCTGTAAACGTGTTTCAAGGAGTAACCTCTTATCAGCAGCATTAAAATCAAATAATATGGAAAGCCATAATCTAAAAATTGTAAACAAAGAAGTACTCATTACCAAAATTATCGAAATAGGAAGCCAAATCCAGTACTAAGGACATCCACCGAGTGCCATACACGGAATGGAGCCGTGGTATTTTTAATGGGTTAGAATTTGAATAAAACAGTAAATTTCTATAAATCGCTAGGTAAGTTTTCATGCCAGACAATTCTGACTATTGGACTGGTGAATACCCTCAGGGACCTTTGGTCCACCAGCAGTGGCATCGGTCCAATGGGTTTCAAAATACAAAATTACCAAAGTTGCAAAAATGAACAGTAAATTTAGTTATGCTGTACACGTGCTTCAAGGAGTAACCTCTCATCAGCAGCATTAAAATAAAATAATATGGAAAGCCATAATCTAAAAATTGTAAACAAAGAAGTACTCATTACAAAATTATCGAAATAGGAAGCCAAATCCAGTACTAAGGACATCCATCGAGTGCCATACACGGAATGAAGCCGTAGTATTTTTAATGGGTTAGAATTTGAATAAAACAGTAGATTTCTATAAATCGCAAGGTAAGTTTTCGTGCCAGACAAGTCTGACTATTGGACTGGTGAATACCCTCGGGGACCTCTGGTCCACTAGCAGTGACATCGGTCCAATGGTTTCAAAATACAAAAATACCAAAGTTGCAAAAATGAACAGTAAATTTAGCTATGCTGTACACGTGTTTCATTAAAAATCAAATAATATGGAAAGCCATAATCTAAAAATTGTAAACAAAGAAGTACTCATTACCAAAATTATCGAAATAGGAAGCCAAATCCAGTACTAAGGACATCCACCGAGTGCCATACACGAAATGAAGCCGTAGTATTTTTAATTAGCATCCCTCCCCTAAAAATTAAGGGAAAATTTGAAATTTTCAGGCTCTAAATTTTCCGTTTTTCAGAATGTCTGCTGTTTTGACTTTGAGATGCAAGTACATCATGAAATTGATATGAAACTTAAAAATGTTGATTGAATATAGTTTTTTTTTATATCTTAGAAATTACAAAGTATGCTTTTAAACATTTTAGACAAGCATTTTAGACTAACTACAGTCTTATAAATAACAAACATATTACCAATGACCCCACATATTCAACACAATTTATTTCATTTCATTCAGCTTGAAAAGCTCAAAACATTGTATGAAGGTCAAATGATATATGATTTTCAATCACAAAAATACACAGTACTTTTCATGCGCGTGGTTTATGGGCAGTTATTCAACAATTAAAATTGGATTTCGTAAAGCTCTGAAATGATGTAAATTCCCGTTTTTCACGAAAATCGGCAAAAATATTCAATTGTACTCATATTTTGGCGTTAAAATACAAAAATACCGAAATTGCATAAGAACAGTAAATTTCGTAATGCTGTACACGTGTTTCAAGGAGTTACCTCTCATCAGCAGCATTAAAATCAAATAAAATGGAAAGCCATATTTCAAAAGTAGTCCGAAAAGAAGTACTAATTTCCAAAAATATCGAAATAGAAAGCCAAATCCAGTACCATGGACATCTACCGAGTGCCAAACACGGAACGAAGCCTCAGTATTTTTAAGTGGTTAAAATTTTGATAAAAACAGTAAATTTCTATATCTCATAAGGTAAAATTTCCATGTCAGACAAGTCTGACTATTAGGCTTGCGAATACCCTCGGGAACCTCTGGTCCACCAGTAGTGGCATCGGCCAAATGGTTCGAAATACAAAAAAAAACGAAGCTGCATAAAAAAATATGGACAAATTATTGAGTTTATGCTGACAAATGGGATTTGAAATACCAAATTATGATAGAATGCATGCAACCTTGCTATATTCACAGCAGATTTTGCGCATAGTGGTTATTTTTATTCCAACATAGACAAAAAATTGACAATTTTGGGGAATATTTGAAGGATAGAGGTAAGATTATTGAATTTACAGTAACATTAAAAAACAACGGCAGTAGAATACCGAAGGAACAAAGGGGAGATATTCACAAAAATCGAAGTCCAAAGTGTTTAATTCTTCTAAACAATATTTTAAGACATCCTGATTATCGCTTAGAACAATTTTTTGGCATATCTGCAAATATATTGATATATATTGCGATTTAACAGTGAACTACGGACAAATCAGGAATGTTGAAGATTCCCGTTTTTCATTAATTTTTGGAGAAATATTGAGTTTTTGTCGACCAATGGTTTTTAAAATACCTAATCATGATGTAATTCTTGCAACATTGTCATATACAATACACGTTTTCCGTGTTCTGGTTATTTTTATGAGAACATATGTCAAAATACAAAAAAATACCGAAGTTGCATAAAAAACAGTAAATTTCGTTATGCTGTACACGTGTTTCAAGGAGTAACCTCTCAAAAAAATTGACAATTTCAGGGAAAATTTGTTAATTAATAATATTTAGGGTAGGGCTGAGATTTTCGGTATTTAGAGTCACATTTAACACTCCTTGTTTTTCTAAACAATGATTTAAGACAATTAATGTATCGCTTAGAACAATTAATTGACATATCTGCAGATATACTCTATAGATTTAACATATATTGCAAATTAAGAGGGAACTTTGGACAATTCAAAAATGTTAAAAATTCCCATTTTTCATCAATTTCGGGCAAAATATTGAGTTTAAGTCGACACATGGCTGTCAAAATACAAAATCATAATGTTAATCATGCAACATTGTCATATACAACACCGATTGATGGTGTTCTAGATATTTTATACTAAAATAGACATGACAATTTTAGAGTAAAGTTGAGGGCAGGGGAAAGTTTTTTTGATATATGATGTTTATATTAGCTAAAAGCAGCCATTACTGAAATGGTTGTAAAGCAAATACAAGAAGCTTTCATTTGATTCCTATTTGAAATGATATTTGTTTAATAAATAAATAATATTAGGCAAAAGAAAAACAAAAACTTAATCAAAAACGAAATTATTCAAAGGTCCATGTATTTGATCTATCTGAAAGTAAAATTTTGGTCATTTAAAATATGTAAACATCGTCTTAACATGTTTTATATTACAGAAAATGGATTGAAAAGCTAAAAACAATTTTCAGAATCTGGATTTGAGATGCACTTCAGGTTCTCTAGACCATCACGCAATTTCAATGAAAATATCAGTTTTTTCGTCAATATTTCATTGTGGTAGGGGTACGTTTAATTGCGCTGTGGAACGTATGGGGCATAGAAATTGCAAAAACTTGGGTTCTTTGTAAAGCTCCTACAATAAGCAATCATTTGATACCTTGTTTTTATAATTGGAAAGCATTTGGTCAACATTTTGAAGCAACTGAAAAAAAACTTGAATGAAAAACGAAATTTTCCAAAATTTCGGTACGTGGGTCTAAAAATGGGCCGAATTCCACAAGTGTGTGCAGGTTATGCCCGTGTTAACATGTTTTATTTCAAAGAGGGGATGTATGCAGACTTAAACAAATGGGTAGGGTTCGGAAGTGGGGGGTGCACGGGGGTTATTGTAGTCCATGGACAAATATATTAAATGCATCTTCATCATCAAAACAGTAAAACATTAGAAAAAAAGAAACAAAATGGACATATTTTGGGGACTTTTAAGTTTAATTCTGTTGGGGAAGGGGTAAGATTTTCGGTATTTAGAGTCACATCGAAAACTCCTTGTTTTTCTAAGCAGTGTTTAAATATAACTTATGCATCGAACAATATTAGAACAATAAATTGGCATTTATTGAGATAAATTCTCCAGATTTGCCACATATAACAATTTAAAAGTTAATTTTCGACAAATCTGAAATGCTAAAAATTTCCATTTTTCATCAATTTTGGACAAAATATAGAGTTTAAGCTGACAAGTGGGATTTTAAATACAATATTATGATTCAATTCATGCAACTTTGTTATATGTAACACAGATTTTGCGTGCGGTGGTAATTTTTATTCTAACATAGACAACAAATTTTGGGGAATATGTTGGGGTAGGGTAGGATATTTGGTATATAAAGTCACATTAAACACTCCTTGTTTTTCTAAACAATGTTTTAAGACAACTAGTGTATCGCTTAGAACAAATAATTGGCATATCTGCAGATTTATTCTATCGATTTGATATATATTGCGATTTAACAGTGAACTACAGACAAATTTTAAATGTTAAAAATTCCCATTTTTCATCAACTTTGGGAGAAATATTGAGTTTAAGTCAACCAATGTCTGTTAAAATACCAAAACATGAGTTAACTCATGCAACATCGTCATATACAACACATGTTCTGTGTGTTCTTGTCATTTTATGCTAACATAGATAAAAAATTGACAATTTTAGGGAAAAATTGTTGGGGTAGGGATAAGATTTTCGGTATTCAGAGTCACATTTAACTCTCCTTGTTTTTCTAAACAATGTTTTTAGACAAAGAATATGTGGCTTGGAACAATTAATTGGCATATCTGCAGATATACCCTTCATATTTGGCATGTATAACGATTTAACAGTGAACTTTTGACAAATCTGAAATGTTAAAAATCCCCTTTTTTTATTTTCGGGCAAATATTGAGTTTAATTCAACACATTACTGTTAAAATACGAAATCGTGATATGATTTATGCAACATTGTCATGAAAAACACATAATTTGCGTGTTCTAGTAATTTTTATGCGAACATAGACAAAAAATCTGTTGGGGTAGGGGTAAGTTTTATTGATGTATGCTGTTTATATTACCTAAAACCGCCATTTTGTGATAGTTGTAAAGCAAATACAATAAGTTTTCATTTGTTAACTACTTTTAATCATATTTGTTTACTAAAATATAATATTGGGCAAAAGTTAAGAAAGACAAAACTTAGTACAAAACGAAAATATTCAAAGATCCATATATTTGGGTTTACTGTGAGGTGGGAGTGTTTGCTCTTTGTTGAAGGCCTCATAGTTGCTTCAGGATGAAGAACAACAATAAAAGCGTTGTTCCATTTGCTTAATCTTTCCATGTATTTATAGGGATTTTTTCCCGTGTACATTTACCCCATATCCCTTTATTTGTTCATTTGGTCTATTGAAAATAAAATCTGGGTCACTTGAAGTATGTTAACATGTTTTATATTCAAGAAAATAGATTGAAAAACTAAAAATATTTTTTTTTAAATCGGGACTTGAAATGCACTAGATTATCAAACTTACGCAATTTCAATGATAATATCAATTTTTTCCACAATATTTCATTGGGGTAGGTGTACGTTTAATTGCCCTTAGGAACGTTCTTTGTGAAGCTCATACAATAAGAAATCATTTGATATCACGTTTTTATAACTGGGAAGCATTTGGTCAACATTTTGAAGCAACCGAAAGAAAAACTTGAACGAAAACGAAATTTTCAAAATTTCAGTAGGTGGGTCTAAATATTGACCCAATTTCCCCAGTGCTTGAAAGTTATGCGGACTTCAAAATGGGTGGGGTTCGGAAGTGGGGTGCACGGGGTTATTCCAGCCCAAGGACTTCTACCCTTTATGGGATGTCTGATACAAAACGTTGTATCAACACACTGTGGTGATAAAAGAAAGACGCGGCGTAGCGCGTGTTTCCATGTTAACAAAAGCAAAACGTCACGGCAATCATCAAGTAGTTACGTATTTAAAACTGAAAATAACGGCGTCAATTTTATAAAACTCTTTTTAAATGTTTAACTCTGTAGAATGTTACATCAACACATTATAAACAGAGTTTTGATGGTACAAAATTCTTGTAATGGGGTCTCGTCGGTTGAATGATTTGCATCACTACTCGTCGCTGGCGCGACTCGTAGTGATGCAGCCCACTCAACCGGCTCTACCTGATACATGATGTTGTACCAGCACACTTTGTATATTATGTATATGTATTTTTAATTATTCCAAGTGATAAACAAGAGGTTCTCAAGAGCCTGTATTGCTCACCTTGCCCTTGATTATCATAGACATTTTTTGTTGAAGAGCCCATACATATAGTTAAACTTAATTCAATTACGCCTAATCAATATGCCTAATTAGTTGAGGAGAAAATATCTCTGTTCGTGTTTCCAATGAAATCCAATGTTAAACTATGTTCCCTGCTGGTAGCCATCTTAGATATAGTGTGAACGTGAAACACACCTTTTCTGTAAGGGACTACCGAAGGCCTATTGTGGCAAAGTTTGGTACTAATTGGCTCCGTAGTTTCAGAGAAAAAGATCTTTGAACCTGTTTTCCCATACAACCAGTGTTAAAACTATGTTTCCCACTGTCAGCCATTTTCGAAAAAATACGGACCTGCAAACACCTTTTTCTGTAAGGGACCACCAAGCACTATTATGACCAACTTTGGTGCCATTTGGCTTAGTGGTTTCAGGGGAGAAGATCCTTGAATGTGTTTTTCCATAGGGTCCACTGTTAAAACTATGTTACATGCTGGCGGCCATGTTGGATATTGCACAAACCTGGAAACACTTTTTTTTGTACGGGACCGCCCAAGGACTATTGTGGCTAAGTTTGGTGCCAATTGGCTAGTAGTTTCAGAGAAAAAAATCCTTGAACATGTTTCCTATAGGATCCAATGTTAAACCTATGTTTCCTGCTGGCAGCCATCTTGCATATCCCGCCGACCTGAAAAACACATTTTTTGTAAGGGACCACCCAAGGACTATTGTTGCCAAGTTTGTTTCCAATTGGCCAAGTAGTTCCAGAGAATATGATCTTTGAACGTGTTTTTTCCTGGGTCCTATGTTAAATCTGTTTGCCCTTGCGTTCATCTTGGATGTCGCGACGACCTGAAAAACATCTTTTTGCAAGAGACCATCCAAAGACTATTGTGGCCAAGTTAAGTTCTAATTGGCCCAGTAGTTTCAGAGAAGAAGTGTTTGAATGTGTTTACACCTAGAGCCCCATGTCAAAGCCATGTTTCAAGCTGGTGGTCATCTAAGATATCGCGCGGACCTGAAAAGTCTTTTTGTAAGGGACCATCCACGGACTATTGTGGCCAAGTTTGTTTCCAATTGGCTCGGTAGTTTCAGTGAAGAAGATCCTTGAACGTGTTTTCCCGTAGGGTCGAATGTTAAAAATATGTTTCCCGCTGGCGGCCATCTTGGATATTGCGCCAACCTGAAAAAAACACTTTTTATAAGGGACCACCCAGGGACTATTGTTGCCAAGTTTGGTGCAAACTGGCTCAGCAGTACCACAGAAGAAGGTCTTGGAACATGTTTTCCAAAAGGTCCAATGTTAAACTATGTTTCTTGCTGACGGCCATCTTGGATATCGCGCGGACCTGAAAAACACCTTTTTGTAAGGGACCACCCAAGGACTATTGTGGCCAAATTTGGTTCAAATTGGCCCAGTAGTTTCAAAAAAAAGATATATGAATGAAAAGTTTACGTCTGACGGATGGACGGGCGGACGGACGGATGGACGACGGACGCAAAGTGATGGCAAAAGCTCGTCCTGGCATTAGCCACGTGAGCTAAAAAACAGAATTTTGAATATTTAGAATCCTAATATATAGTTCAAAATTTGGTTAATTTCCTGAAAGTCTCTATGGCCATTTATTTTTTGGAATAATACATTCAAACATTAGACTACGAATTTGTTTTGATTACAACAAACATTTTCAATAAAAGGGATTACCAAAATATTTGAATCAAAGCTGAGAAAATTCCCTGAGAGTCTTAAAGAAAACTTATTTTTACAAATTGTACCTAAGAACCATTCTTTTAGAATTTGTTTCGTTTAGGACAAATATTTGCACCAATTGGATTCCAATAATGGTAAATGTCGTGAAAGTCTCAAAGACCACTTATTTTTGGAATTCTCATAGCAACCATACTTTAGGAATTATTTTGATTAGGACAAATATTTTCATCAATTTGATTTCAAAAATAGTCAATTCCAATAATGGTGAATTTCCTGACAGTTTCAAAGACCGCATATTTATTGGAAGTGTACTTTGAAACCACAAACTACGAATTTGCTTTAATTACAACAATTTTTTGGACTTAAGATTTAAAAATATTTGATTCCAAGTTTGGTAATTTTCCTGAAAGTCTCAAAGAACACTTATTTTGGGAAATCTACCTGACAACCATATATCCTTTAATTCCTTTTAGTAAAAATAGTAACTATCGATAATTAAATTTAAAAAATGTCTAGAAAAATTATGTGCAGGTACTCTCAAAACGGTTTTTAGTACGGGGATCATTTAAGTTTCGGACAGTCATTACTCTGGATTGCAGAAATTTTGGACTTGGAGGCTAGGGGTTTTCCCTTTAAAGTGTGGGGATAAATGAAATTTCTGACAGCCCCTGTAGTTTTATTTTATATCGATCCTTTCCTTTCTAAGCCTGTTATCTAAAAGTGGTAAAATATAAATAACAAACCTTTATTAAAAGATGTGGCAAAATGTGGTCTTTAAATAACGTTTAGCTCAATATTTGATCGGACAACGCCTCTTAAATTTAATTATGATGGTTAAAACCATACGTAAACGTTATGTAAATAAAGATTGGCATAACTTTATAAATCCGAATATATTTTAATTCTTACCAAGGTCACTGATATTCATGTGGACACCGTTCTGAAGTAAAATGTCATTAGGTTCTATCATCACATCATGATTATCTAGAATGACAATCGCAGCATCAATACTATTGCCATCGCTTGCACGTTGGGGAGGAAACATATGATTGATTAGCTTCCCGCACACAGTTGGACTTCCTGTTTCACTTGGGTTCCTGTATTGAATTTCCACAATTTGTTGATGAGATTTTTGTCGCTCTGCACTATTAAATAGACATGCATTTGACAACAAGACATGTGCACATGTTAAAAATGCCCTAAATCCCCTATAAAATACAAATCCACCAAGAGTTCCACTTCTGCCATTATTAACTGCACCAACTTCACTTCCTATCCTTATATTTTTCACTAATAGTTCTGAATGTCCTTCTAACACATCAGTAGGCACGGATAAAATACTTGCTGGAAAATGATCTTCGCCAACTGGAATAATGCCTTTCACTCTACAATACAGTTGGATGCATGGTGTCTGATCAAACTGCTGATTTTCTTTAAAAAGCCTGGACTTTAATAGTGATGGGGATACTAACGATAATTTACTATGGTTTTTGAAATACATTTCAGCTAACTCTGATTTAATTCCTTCAGGAAGTGTTTGAGGTTTAGTACCGGAATAAATTTTGTTGATTTCTCGTACAATTGACTTTCCCTCCTCCGAAAATCCATTCATTACTTTGTACTGTATTTCATAGTTGTGAAAATGATCAGGTAAACTATTCGGTTTTTCATCTTCAACTTCTACAACAATTTTAATATTCGTTGAACAAAAACGTTCCAGTTTGCCCGGTTCATTACATCTACAAACGAAACCGGGCCAAATGTCAAACACCTTTTCAAATGATAAAAGTGATTTGGCAAAAAGTCTAGTAATATGCCATGCAATTGCTTTTGAACATCTAAAATTTTGTCTCTCAATAGAAGACTGTAAAGCTGACATCAATATGTCTATGTTTTCATTCAGTATTTGTCCAATGGCTAGCATATATCGACAAAGTAGTTCATGATTTGCCTCAATACTCAAAAAGAATATCTGTTTCCAAGATTCTAGATGGTCACTACTCTTCCCTAGCATGTTCAATCTTTTTCTATATATCAGCAGGCTGTAATAGTTATTTGTGAATGGCATGTTGTTAGGTGATTGATTTCCTTATAACCTGAAAAGTCATGAAAAAAGTATGAAAGTGTCAATAAACGCAATTAAATATGTATTTCCCTCATGTAGCAACATCGAAACAAATTGAACTTCTCTATCCGATTAAGGTGTCTCAGTGGTATTATTCCGCCATTTTTGTCTAATAATTGTTCATTTAGGTTTCATGCATTAAGAAATTTAACAAAATAATTATTTAGAGTGAAAAGAAATTTCAAATGTATTTAAAATTTATATCCCTAATCATTTTTATAACATTTTCGTTACAAAAACGTGAGCTAAAACAAATGAGCTTTAAATCTGTTGCTGGATTTAGAGAACACAGAAATTATTCAAGGGAGATAATTTGATAAAACAATTTAACAAAGATATCACTAGAGAAATTAACATTTTGCAGTTTTTCTCTCTTATTTCAACGGTGACCCCTAATTTTTATTTTTTATATGTAAACTATATAATAATAATTAAACACATGCAAAGTATGTAAAAATTCTATAATAGATTTTTCAAACTATAGTCTCATATAATCCATTTCAGATTTTGCGCTTAAATGCACGGTGACCCCAAAATTTTATTTTACATTTTGAACAATAATACAATTATGTTTCTACACAGAAAATTTCACAAAATTCTATAATTGGAAATTAATACCCTGCAGACACCTTAAGGGCATGTTATGACTTTCAAAACATATCAATACAAATAGGTGCATTTTTGAAGAAATAATTATGTTACCTTCAAAGACAGAGTATGCAACGTTAAACTTCAGCTTATATGAACCTGTATCGCTTACCTGGTGGCTGGCATTGTTCATTGTCATCACCAGATGATCCATTATCATTCATAATATACATCAGGTCACGAGATGTTACAGTTCCTGAGAAAAATATTAAAACACATGTGGCTATCTGGGATGAGGTAGGAACATAAAAATTTCAAAGGGGACCATCAAAGGAATATTATGGTCAAATTTATTTAATATTATTCACGTTTTTCCAAAGGAAAAGATTTTTTAAGCGTTAACCATGGGATCACTATGTTTAGCTCTGTTCCAAACTGGCGGCCATCTTTGATGAGGTATGAGCAAAAAAATCACAAACTTAAATTTTGGGCACAAAGGGCAATTGTGACCAGTGTTATTTAGGTTCTGATTTGCTCAATAGTTTCATAGGAGAGGATCTTTGAATGCATTTCACATAGGGTCACTATGTAAAACTATGTTCTCAGCTGGCAGCCATCTTGGATGAGGTGCAAACATAAAATAACAAACTTTAAAGGGGACTACCAAAAGACTATTGTGACCAAGTTTCGTTCTAATTGGGTTGGTAGTTTCATAGGAGAACATCTTTGGATGCATTTCCTTTAGGGTCTTGTGTTAAACTATATCCTGTACTGGCAGCAATCTTGATGAGGTACAAACAGTAAAATCATCAACTTTAAAGGAGACCACCCAAGTACAATGTACCAAAGTTTGGTTGCAACTGGCTTGATAGCTTCAGTGGAAAAGATCTTTAAATGCGTTTCCCGTAGGGTCGATATGTTAAACTATTTTCCAGGCTGGCGGCCATCTTGGATGAGGCAAGAACAAAGATATACAAAATTTGATTAGAATCATCCAAGGACTATTGTGACAAAGCTTGGTTTCAATTGGCATGGTATTTCAGAGGATATCTTTGAATGTATTTTCCATGGAGTCCTGTGTTAAACTTTGTGGCATGTTGGCAGCTATTGTGCATGAGGTACAAACATAAAAATTATAAACATTAAAGGAGACCATTAAAGGACAATTGTAACCAAGTTTGGTTCTAATTGGCTCGTTGTTTTCAGAGGACATCATTAAGTCCCTGTGTTTAAACTATGTTAAGCGCTGGTGGCCATCTAGGAAGAGGTACGAACATAAAATTCACAAACTTTGAATGGGATTATCCAAGGACTAACTTCGTTTCTAATTGGATTGAAAGTTTCTTTGGGGAAGAAGATCTTTGAATACATTTCATAAGGTTTTATGCCAAAATATGTTTCCAAATGGCAGCCATTTTTGGTGAGATTTGAACCTGCTGGACGTATGTCGAAATTGTAGTCCTTGATAAGCTTAACACTTTTTAAATTCAGACTTAACCTCTATTTCAAATTGTTTTTGAGATAAAAGTAAAAACGTATAAATATTGTGAAAATTCAAAGAAAAGGGAGAAATAACTTCTAAATGGTTGTCAGATTTTCTTCAAAATTGCAGGACATGTACATCTTATCATGATCATTTTTGCACTTAAACTAAAGTTTTTATCGTTTACAGTATAATTGACGAAAAGAAATCAAATCGAAACCTTTATGGGAAAAGAGCAATACCGCTAAGAAGGTTTTTTCGCATTTTCATCAAATTTTCAGGGTAGGTAAATCTTACCATGCTCACCATTTTTACCACATGATTGATCTTTGGATCTGTAAAGGTTTTCGAGTTATTATCAAAAACAGCAATTTACTCCTATGTTCTATTTTTAGTTACAGCGGCTATGTTGCTCAGTCTAGGGACCTAAAAATCAAAAACTTGAAAGTAAATATCCCTTCGATGATTCAGTCCAAGTTTGGTTAATGTTTGAACAGCAGTTTTAGAGAAGATTTTTGAAAAATATAAACGCGAACGACGACGAAGAAGACACCCACGGACTCCAACTGATGGCAAAAGCTTACATGGCCTTTTGGCCCAGGTGAGCTAGAACGATGCAAAAATTAAAAAAAAATTGTATTGCAGACTATAATTTTTCTGTACGATTGGTTAAAAATTTCCATCTAGTTTTGGAAATTAGTTCTATTTAAAAAGATGAATATCTTAACTTGCATAAACCTTTTTACGTAATCTTTGAAGATAAATAAGCATGAAATAAAAAAAACTTTGAAATGAAAACAGGAATTAGTTAGTAAGTTTTAGAAATAAAAAGCGGCTTCGAAGACAGTGTAAAACTACAGCTAAACAAATCCAATTAATTTGTCAAAAAGAAATTGAGGAGACTGTGATTGTAATAGCTACAATCAACAATTAAGTCTTAATCTTTTTTTAAATATTTTCCATCTACAAGCTATTAATTCACATATAAAGCTATCAAAGACTCTTTGAAATGGTCTATTCTATTGACTTCATGATTACGTTATGCCCAGAAAAGAGAGAAAATAGTTACAGGAAATCATTGAACAAGTTACCAGTAAGGTTTTATTTTCCTTTTAAATCCGTGATGATATATGCATCTGATAATGAAATGATTATCCGAAACATTTATGACACCATTTGGTTTGCTCAGAGCTACATAAATTTTATACATGAGAATTCAGGTCTATTATCGTGATTTCTTTGAATTTCTACATGCAACCACATTACAAACAGATTGCACATTTGTCATTGATACCTACCGGGCAACAGATGACAGTGATTGTGCGAGTACTTTGCTAGTTTGTTTTATGTTTGATGACGACCTCGCATCCATGACCAAAAAAGACTTGTTCGACATAAAGCAAGGACTTTCGCTCAAACTGGTGTTAGTGGCCGTCTTCAACTTACTATGAGGTATGAGCCATGTTCATTGTTGAAGGCCTCATAGTGACTCCAAGACGAAGAACAAAATTTAAATCGTTGTTTCTTTGCTTGGTTCTACTATTTTTTTGTAGAGACCTTGTCTCATGTGCATTTACTCAATATCCTTTCATTGTTTATACATAAAATACTTTGTAGGGTCTTACAAAGGATTTAGGATTAGATTTGTCAAATGAATTAAGAGGTTATATCTGGATGGGTCTCCACAGGATTACTCATCTCTAACATAAATTGAACTATTATGTCAAGATTTTAGGATCAGAGCTTAAAACTTGATTGTAAGAGCACTTTGTCTGTTTAATTTATGTTTGTTTACGATCCCGCACCAATGACAATAAAAGACATGACTGTAGTATTGATTGACATTTAGCAAAGAATTCCGCCGTCTTGAACTTACTATGAGGTATGAGCAAAGCTCATTGATGAAGGCCTCACTGTAATTTCAAGATGAAGAACAACAATCAAAGCGTTGTTCCTTTGCTTGGTTCTATCATGTATTTGTAGAGTTTTTGTTTCGTGTACATATACTCCATAACCTTTTATTGTCTATTGAGGATTTAATTTGATAAAATAGACAATTTTTTTATTTAAATGTGGAAGACCCGGAGCTTCCAAAATACTGCATCACTCTACAGGATCATTGCCTTTTGATTGATCATTGAATCATATTTAATATAAAGTTCTTAAGATACAACATTTACAAATTGGCACAAACTTATCTGCTGAAATATAATCTGGAAAGACAACTGAAGTAGAATTTGTTCTGAAATGCTTCATGATGGAAGATTTTTAGAACGTTTGTCAATACTATTTTTCAAAGTGGCCAATCTGTATCTCTTTTTTTAATTCCTATTCTGTAGTTTTGGTTTTGTTTCGTTTTGTTT
This sequence comes from Modiolus philippinarum, assembly GCA_002080025.1. Taxonomy (NCBI): domain Eukaryota; kingdom Metazoa; phylum Mollusca; class Bivalvia; order Mytilida; family Modiolidae; genus Modiolus; species Modiolus philippinarum. The sequence goes on from MJUU01020833.1 coordinate 38,683, forward strand.
GTTTTTTGTTTGTTTTTTTTTTG
>MJUU01020834.1:29998-59518 GCA_002080025.1 Modiolus philippinarum
GGAATCTTGGCAATATGCAGTGAAGAAAAGAAAATTTCTGTTAGATGACGTATTGGACGGATTCGAACCACCACCAATCGAAGACAGCAACGACTCGATGTAAAATCACAGAAGAAAAGAGGGTGGGGGTAATGCGGCCTATTCTTTAAGATGGCCAGTCACAAGCCTGGATAAACGCAGAGTGCCTCTTTGTTAAAATTCACCAAATGACCCACTTGTCAAAATTTTGGACCTACTGTTACACCCATACTTTAAGAGATACCACCTCACAAATGTGACTATTCGATTTAGCAGCACAAAGTTACCCTGAAAACATATATAACATGTCTTTAGTACTCGACTTAGGAAAAATTGAAATTTGGACCCTTCCCGAAAGTTTGGACCCGTCGTAGCACCCTTACTATTAGAGATAGGGCTTAATTAATGTCACCATTCGATTTAGATGGGCAAAGCTACCCCGAAAACATATATGACACGTCTATAGTACTTAACTAAGAAAAAAATGTACTTAAGGCCATTCCCGAATTTTCGGGTACCCCTATCTCCCAAACGGTAAGAGATAGAGACTTGAAACCTTCACCAATCCCTGTAGGAGCTCAAAGTTACCCCGAAAACATATATACATTGTACGGGAAACGAACGATAACTGTTCCAGAACACTTTTCTACGGCGCTCCATTGCTGTCCAGGATGTGCTGGATGTACTGCACAGTCGAAGGAGCGACACCTTGTTCTCTTTAATATTATAGAAAATAGTACAGATTTTCCTCCAAATTAAGCAGGGTTACCGGAACAAACAGAAAAATGGTTTCGAGTCAGAAGAAAAATACGCTTAATTCAGACATGAAAAGAAAAAGAAAATTGGAACAAGAATATGAAACACTTAAATCTACAATTGAACTACAATTGAACTATTTCTTAAACGAGACGACAGGTTTTGAGCGTTGATTTCGATGACAAAACAATTGAAATATCTTTCATGGTTAAAAGTAAACAATATTATAAATGGCCACACCCTTCAGATATACTGTGGCTCAACGTTGAAAGAATTTTGTGCTGTATAGATCCACTAAAATTTACTGCAAAATCTAAAAGGATGTTTAAATTAGATGACACGACAAAACTGAAAATTGAAACAAAATTTGAAGCATGGAAAGTGAACCATAGTTGAATACGGAAACGTGCCGGTCAGATACGTTACCTTTTGATTTTTTAGTTGTGTTCCAGATTTTTTATGTTTTTCGTTAAATGTTGATGTTTTTCCTTGTTATTGTTTTGAAATATTTTATTAAATGTCAGAAACAAAACGGTTCTTTATTTTAGATTTATCGTCATATACGTTACTTTTGTAAGTATGTCTTATGTAACATAAATATTTGAAATGGGTACATGACAGTCAGTGGTCTTAATGTTGTTTGAAAAGATTTATTATTATACTACACAGAAACAGGATTTAAGTAAGAAAAATACATATGTAATCAGACATTTTATTAAAATTATATAAAGCTAAATTTAAAATGTGAACTGTAAACTCTTGTTCTCTAATTTTCGAATGTTTTTTTTGGGGGGTTATTCGATACTTCCACCTCCACAAAAGGTTTGCTAAAATAATTTCTAAAGTTTAAATCTGGAAAATAATCGCAAAGAACCTTTTTTTTTGCAAATTTACAAGTTAAAAATCTGTATGGTATTTGGTAACGTATCTGATTTATTAGAAAAATCAGTCGCCTATTTTGACATTATGTAAAAGGTGAATTGCTTAGAGTTACGCTCAACTGCTTTAGGTACTCAATATTGGGGACTTGAAGTTTATTTTAAACAAAAAATTGTTTCATTTTATTGATACTCAAAAAAAATTTTTCATCACTGATTTGGTCCTATTTTGGGAGAATGAGTGTTCAGGGAAAATTTCTTGGGGTAGGGGTAAGATTTTCGGTATTTAGAGTCACATATAACACTCCTTTTTTTCTAAATGATGTTTTAAGACAACTTATGTATTGCTTAGAACAATTAATCGGCATATCTGCAGATATATTCTACACTTTTGACATATATTGCGATTTAACGATGAACTACGGACAAATCTGAAATGTTGAAAATTCCAATTTTTCATCAATTTTGGGAGAAATATTGAGTTTTAGTCGACAAATGGCTGTTGAAATACCACATTATGATGTAATTCATGCAATATTGTCATATACAACACATGTTTTGCGTGTTCTGGTTATTTTTGAGTGAACATAGACAAAAAATTGACAATTTCAGGGAAAATTTGTTTTTGGTAGGGGTAAGATTTTCTGTAATCAGAGTCACATTTAACACTACTTGTTTTTCGATCCCAAATGTGTCGCTTGGTACAATTAATTGGCATAGTTGCAGAATTATCCTCCAGATTTGGCATATATAACGATATAGCAGTGGACTTTGGACAATTCTGAAATGTTGAAAATTCCCATTTTTCAACAATTTCGGGCAAAATGTTGAGTTTAAGTCAATAAATGGCTGTTAGAATATAAAATCATAATATAATTTATGCACCATTGTCCTATATAACACACATTTTGCGTGTTATGGTTATTTTTAAGCGTAAATTTGTTGGGGTAGGGGTAAGTTTTATTGATATATAATGTATATATTACATAATACATAAAAACGGCGATTATTTGTTATGGTTGTAAAGCAAATATAATAAGCTTTCATTTGATACCTAGTTTGAATGATATTTCATTACTAAAAAATAAAAAGAGGCAAAAGAAAGACAAGACTTATTCAAAAACGAAAATATTCAAAGATCCATATATTTGACTTTTTTGAAAAAAAATTTTGGTAATTTAAAATATGTTAAAATTGTCTGAACATGTTTTATATTGAAGAAAATAGATTGCAAAACTAAAATCAATTTTCAGAATCGGGAATTGAGATGCATTTCTGGTTCTCTAGACCACCAAACTTACACAATTTCAGTGAAAATATCAGATTTTTCGTCAATATTTCATATGGGTAGGGGTACGTTTAATTGCGCTGTGGAACGTATTGGACATACAGTAGGGTGCAGACATAACCTCTCGCCAAGTTAACTTGAACCAGTCATAAAAGCTCTTCTAAGTTAACTTAGGACCGTTTTCAAGTTAACTTAGACCAGTCATGGAGCAGTCATAAAAGCTCTTCTAAGTTAACTTTAGAACTGTTCTAGAGCCTGCTCCGACCTGTTCTGGTCATAGAATCCTGACTGCTTTGACCTGCTCTGGTCGTAGAGCCCTGACTGCTCTGACCTGTTCTGGTCATAGAGCCCTGACCGCTCTAACCAGTCATAGAATCCTGACTGCTCTGACCTGGCATAGAGCCCTGACTGCTTTAATGTTACAGCAATGGAAACGGTCAACATTCACAAATTAGCACTCATCGTGTGCACTCGTCGTGTAAAGCGAGTGCGTGTATCGTGTTACGTGCATTTACTACTTTCATTCAAAAAGACCACATTTTATAGATATATTTCCCCGTTTTCTTTGCCTAGAAAAATTATTTATTTTCATGAAAATTCCGAACAAATAAATTATTTATTTCCACGACAAGTAGGATTAAAATATTTATTTTTTTCTCTGGGACCTGGGACTAATACAAGTCCCAGTTGGGACCAAGATTAAATTATCTTTTTACAAAATCGCCCCTGAAAATCAACTGGTCGTCCCCTCATTTCTGTTTTTTGAAAGATAATTCTGCCTTTTAAAAAATATTAACATATTAACATATAGAGCATCACATGTTTTGGGCTTATATACTATTCATGAAGAATATCTGCCTTTCATATATATTTTAGGTCAAATAACAGAAATTAAGTTGAAGTATTGCGGGCATCGCCGCCGCATCGATATAATATCGAATGAAGAAAATAATTATATGTCTCTGTACAGTATTACAATTTTCGAGTACATAGAAGTGACTGTTTTCTGAAAGTTCTGATATGGTTACGGCAAAATTGAAGAAAATTGCACTCAGCGTGTGAAAAATTTGTGCGTTCGTTGTGTGAATCGTCTGGCGTGGTAGGGAATGTGGGACGTGTCCATCGCTGCATCAGGGAACTGTATAACTAAGAAGGAATAGAAACGCGGCAAACTTCAAAGACAAATCTATCATGCATCTTTGTCTTCGGCGATGTGATAATCACCCCCCGTAGTGTCATAGGATAATTGATAACGGTTAGCGTAATGCGAATATTTGGGTCCTCTCCGCTATCGATTTTATTTTACATTGCACAGTAAATTAACTTGGCCGATTCCGTACCCCCATCTAACGTCTGTGTGTTGTTTGCGTCTTCCTTTTTGGTGTTGGGTACCGGAATCAGTCGAGGATGGCCGAATGGTAAACAAAGTGCAATGAAAATGTCAAGAAACCTAAAGAAAAAGATCACTTTATTATTACTAGCATAATAAAATAAATAAAACGTCATAAAAAGAGCCACTTTATGTATGGCTTTTCTTTTAATTTTATATGGCTTTTTCCACAACCAAAACAATCTATACGAAAAGATAACTTGAGAAATGTCATGGAAAACTTGAAGGGCTTCACTGTCTTTTCGCAAAAATTTGTCCTTGTTTTTCGTTTTTGTCGCTAGTTTGTACATAGTCGTCGTCATATGTACATGTATCACCCAGTAAATATAGCAATCATTAGAGATGTCATAATTGAAATGTTCCTACTTAAAATAACGACTATTTCATCTGAACAATTTTGTCAAGTCCTTGTCACATAAATTACGTAATTTCAGGTAGCTAACATACACAGGTGTGCCGGATATTTATAATTGATACCCCGCACATACATATATGTGTTGATACCGATACTTTTTAATTAACACAGGTTTGAAATGTATAGCTATATGATAATAAATTTGTCATTTATTATATTTATTCGATAAACCAGAACAGAAAGAGCGGGAAATTGTTCAGAGTGCATAGATTTTTCATTGAAGTCAAGGATGCCATCAAGTATTCCGAATGAAAGATTTACACATCGCTCTGTATCACAACTTGTAAGCCCTGATGTTTGTGTTTATAACCAAAAGAGTTGAAAAAAAAATCGATTATTTCTATTGACATTTCGTTTATAACTTTATGACAAAAAAACACGCGTACTTATTGAACTATTTTGTTCATTAACTACTATATGCAGAACCTCGATCTCAACAAAAAGAATATAGCCGACCAACAAAATTTCTAAAAGATGTCCATTTTTAAAAAATCGTAGCAACCAGCTTCATTAAAATTCGGCTTTATATATAATTAATAGTACCAAGCACTAGAATTATATTTCGCCTTTCATCATGTGTGTTCAAAAAAGGAATTAATTGAATAGTTAATTTTTGATTCGAGAAATTCGAGACGGGGTACAAAATATGAATGACCTCTCAACTCTACAATGCAAATCTTAGGCAAATTTTGTTTACAAAAAATAAAATAGCAAATTACTTCAATGAAATAGGAGAATTATACCGAGAGGTAGGATATTTTTTCAGCTTTGAAAAGGTTTTTTCTTATATGGTTACATTGAATACTTATTTTACAAACAATAAAAATATACACCCCATCGACGTATTTGAAATATTATGAAAATGACACGTGATTACAAAACCCAAATTTTTGAAAAATAATAATCAATAAGCAAAACAATATATAACAATCATATATAGCTCAAGCAGTAGATCGATATTCTGTCTTTCAATGATATTTTTTCCAAATAAATGGAATTTATAATTTAAAAGAAATTTGAATCATTCAGAAGTACCAATTATTATCCTAAAATTCCGGATAAGGAAAATCGAAAATGGTTCGGAATTATTCCTAAAAAATCACCAAATGTTAAATATTTGTGCTTTATAAAAATACAAATTAAATATAAAATGGAAAATAATAACCAGTCTTATGATTTTTCCTCTTTAAACTGACATCGATAGGTTATTCGAGCTTTGGCGATAATTAAATCACAACTACAAATATCTACTTCAATCGCTAATACACTTCACAGGAAGTACTTATCCGTCATGTCTCCGGAGATTAGTATTAATTTCTACCCGAGACGGACATGCTTTATCGCGCTACGGGTAGTCTCCTTTGATCTCAAACTTCGTTTCAAATCCCCGTTGTTATCTACATCCCTGGCTGCATTGAATTTTGAGTATTCACAGTTCTTGTATTGTGTAAGAGCTATACGACTAATCAGAGCAGTCAGGGCTCTATGACTGGTTACGGCAGTCAGGGCTCTATGACAGGTCAGAGCAGTCAGGATTCTATGACAGGTTAGAGCGGTCAGGGCTCAATGACTGCATGGTCAGAGCAGTAAGGGCTCTATGACTGGTCAGAGCAGTCACGATTCTATGACTGCTCCAAGTTAACTTCAAGTTAACTTAGGACTATTCTCATGACTGCTCCCCAAGTTCACTTGGACGAGAGGTTATGTCTGCACCCTACTGTAGAAATTTTAAAAACCTTGGATTTTTTGTAAAGCTGATACAATAATCTGATACTAGGTATGGTCAGCATAAAATATCTATTAGATATCGTTTATCAAACACATTAATGTACTTCATTCATTCATACAGAATCTTTTCTAATCTGATTCTTTCTCGTCTTCTGATAAAGCCGACAATGCTTTGTCTATTTCCACTTCACTGACATAATGGAACCAAATATTTGATTTTACATTTTCCTTTGATAATCCAACCAGATTTTGTTCCAGAAATGCGTACCAATGAAACCCTGAAAACAAAATGATAATATTATTAGATCGATTAAAATTTATTAGTTTCTTATTATGTCAGTCTTAGAAGTTTCTTACCAATTAAACCCTAATAACAAATTATGATAGAATCATAAAAATGAATTAAATGTATAATTATTTGGTGACTTATTATTGACGTCCCTTTCGCAGGCATTAATATTTCATGCGAATTTCATTATTATATCAACAATTCCAAAACATACAATATTGAAGGGATTATATCTCCAAATGTAATTGTAACGTTCAGTTTCATTGGTCAACGACATGAAAAAAAAACGAAATATTTTTTCGATATCTTCAGTTGGATGCTGTCATAACCTCTCACAAAGTTAACATCATTTCTAAAAACGGTCATTGTCAAGAACAGGACTTAAAAGGGCATAACTTGTTCTAAAAGCAGTCATTGTCAGGAGTTGTTATAATACCAGTTCTGTTTAAGAATAAATTATTCAATATACTCGGAAATCACCGAGATACTTATATATAACCAAGGACGTGTATAGATTAACGTTAAAGACTAGAAAATTTAAAAAATCGTCCAAATCTAGGACTAATATATTAAGTCCAGGTACAAATATATAACATGTTTACATTTCTTATTGAAAAAAAAAATGGAAATTAAAACTGCTGATGGCTGCAGTGGCTTTTCTCTCTGTATAAAGTAATCGAAACATGACAGGAAGTTTCATGATTGGCGGCATCAATAGTATATCGATTGTAGAAAATGTCCCTTTTGCCATATATGTTTTTAGTCAAATTAAAGTACGTTTCATGATTACGGTCATAGTTATTATATTGATTGCAGAAAATGTCCCTTTTGTCATCAGTTTTCAGTAAAATTACAGTAACTTAAAGTTTATTTACTAATTTCGGGCATTCATATTATATCGATCGCAGAAAATGTCCCTTTTGCCATATGATTTTATTAATATGAGTTTATACATATTAAGTAAAATATACTTTAGATAATTAATAATTATGAAGAGTTGTCAAGTAGATCTCTAGTTTTTCAATATCGGTACATATTGTATTTCATTCATTGCATTTTGAATAGTAAGTATTACAATATTCTTGAAGGCCCTCTTTTTCAGCTATCAAGATGAAGGGTAATAGCTGAGAAATAGGTGCTGTAGTCTGTTACGCATGGTGCCGAAAATCTTTGACCAGATGCAAGCAAATAATTATACTATAACTAATCCGAGATTTTGATTATCGCAAAATATTCAACGAATGATCGAATAACGCAGTAATTCACGAATACGCGCAGCGTTTTTCAATCATGAGTTGAATATTTTCGATAATCAGAATCTGGGATTAGTTATTGTTATTTTTATATATGTTTTCTCGCATATATAGCGGTTTAATTTAAGATTCATTGCATGAACTATGTTTTCTATGTTAATCCGTTGCGACGTTTACTTACCAACAACGTTGACAACGTCCATTGTGACGTCACTTCCTAGAGTGAAATTATGGAAAATAATTTCACAGTTAATTATCACTTTTATTTCACTGAGAAATTTCAATCTTTCACTGCAATCTATATAATGGTGTCTTCCAACTTATCCAACTTTTTAAAAATCACTATTCCCACTTATCCAACCTTTTTATTTAATTTCCTAGGGATATGTTTGTTTAGTACATGATAATAATGAGTAAGGAAATCAGTTAACAAAAAAACTGTTCCATGGATAAAATTCATGTTTATTTAATATCACAATTTGATAAAAAAGAAGTAAATACATGTCAATTAATTGAAAATTAAAAACTGTTTTAAAATATGACCAATAAATACTGTTTTTTATGGAAAAGGAAAAAAAATTAAATATTACTTTAAAATCAAAAAGAAAAAAAAGAAAAAAAATGACAAAATTACAAGAAATATCTTTAGGGGACAACCATTTGATTTTCAGGGGGAGACTTGAGCGATATTGTAAATAAATAATTTAATCTTGGTGCCAGTGAAAGTAAATATTCTTATCCTACTTGTCATGAAAATAAATGATTTAATTTTGATTCGAAGAATAAATGTTTTATTGCAAATGCAAATAAATAATTTGAAGGGACATTTGGTGAAAATAAATAATTTGTTCGAGATTTTCGTAAAAATAAATTTTCAATGCAAAATCACCTAAGCCTTCTCCTGAAAATCAAATAGTCGTCTCCTTAATCAAACTTACTGTTTCAAAAGCACCTAAGCCTATTAATTTGTGAATTTTATGTCTGTATTTCTGACTTTTCAACGACTACTCCATTCAAAGCTATTTGCTTTGCATATTAGCAAATGCACTCAAGCCACAAACCATATTAAGTCTAACTATGGCAAATGCACAAGCACGAGTAGATTATATTCAACACACTTGGGGAATCACACAAGTTCTGGACTCAGGACTCAACCTTTTTAAACGTTGGACTTAAGGCTCCAGGCTCCTAAAACAACTAAGACACTAAGACTCCGGGCAACACTAGGACTCTTGGCTCCAACACTCATAAGAGCTCCGGGCTCCATATACATATGTGGGCTCCGGGCCCCAAATATATGGGCTCCGGGCTCCATATACATGGGCTCCGGGCCCCACATAGTCCTAAGCTGATTTTGTCTTTCCTATTTAGATCCTTTTGGTAATTTGTTCTCTATTAGCGTTTACACATATTTTGGTTCATGGGTTTCCAAATGTTTTGATTTTATCTGCACTGATGAGACATAAGTTGTCGAAATGCGCATATGCATAACCTAAATTTACAACAACCTCGGTATTTTGTTATTTATTGATATTTAGTATCAAATGACCATAAAGGCAAGGCTACTTCAAGAGAAAAAAATCAACAAGAAAATAAAATTGGTTTTCAGTCCAGCACCGAAATACTTGCCATTAGGTTTGCGAATACCTTCGGGGACTAACAGGGCACCTGCAGTGGCATCACATTACAATTACTCAATGAAAAATGCAAAGATATTCCATAATAACAAACTTAACATCAAAACAAAAAATAAAAATAAAAACAAAAAATAAGAGCAAAAACAAAATTAATGTAAAAAATACAAATTAAAGCAAAACAAGAAGGACAAAAATTACAAGGAGATAACTAATTAAAGAAATCAAAGGACTCGAGCAATTTTATAAAATTCATAACATAACATAGATATAATATAGTACTATTTTTACCAATACTTAGTTTTCTAGCATATTTTTTGTCCAACACTTAACTCAAGCTCTAATTAGTATTTGTTGTTTTAGTAATGTGGGTGCGTATAAAATCAGCGACTATCACTTCAGCGACAATTTTTGAGTAATTCCGTATATCATTTCAGCGACGTTTTTTCTTTGTATTATATATGAATTCAGCGACGACGAATTTTAAATAGATTATAAAAAATATATTACATTATATAAAGAAAAAACTTCAATATACGTTGATGTAAATTTTCAAAAATGGGTCAAGTAGATAGAGTACGAGTTAGAGAGGATACAGTACCAGATAGAATGGACAGAGTACCTGTTAGGATAGTTCTAGAGACAACAGCAGTAGAATACCAAAGGAACAGGTGAAGTGATGATCACAAAAAGTCTACAGACATTGCAAAAACGGCAACAGAGAAAAACAAAGACAAAAAAAGGATGTGAGACGGCAACAAGACGACATTAAAAATTAAGCAATCATAATGTGAACTCCCATGAAAACCGGGAGTAACATGATCATCCATCTTAGGAGATCTGTGCATTAAATACTCTGGCTCAGTGTAAAACAAGTTTAAAGATCTAATGATTCTACATGTACACGAATAAGTTTATTTTTAAGAAAGATATAGAGATATAATATTCGATAGTCTAGACAATTGTCAATTTCAAAATGAAAAGTTAATTCCATGATATATATCCTGTAAAAAATTTTACTCCACCTCCCAGTTTTACAGGTAAATGTCGCTGAATCTATATAATAAAATATCGCTGAATTTATATGCTTTTTGTCGCTGAAATGATAATGTCGCTGAATTGAAAAAAGTGGGAAATGTCGCTGAATTTATCATCTCCATGTTACTTTTTCCCACTTATCCAACTTTCAGTCTTTACCTGTAATGTATATTTTGGATAAATGGGAATGAACCTATATAATAATCAAGAATTCTTAAAAATAGAAAATTTAAGTAGATTTAATTAAGGGAGCAACCATTTGATTTTTATGGGGGGGCTATGGTCAAATTTTCCATCCTGCCTTTTTATTTTTGGAAAATTGAAAGCCTGCTTTTTTTTTTGCGCGCTTACGTGTGCCTGACTTTTTCTTTTCAATATCCTTAATATTATACAGCCAAATCTACCATCCTGCATTTTTTTTCAGGACAAGTACTGTCCTGGTTATTTTTTTCTAGATTTTTGGCGTCCTGCCTTTTTATTTTAAATTTGACCATAGCCCCCTATAAAAATCAAATGGTCGTTCCCTAAGTTACATTTTATTTTTATCTGTGAGAGGTCCACTGACCGGAATTCGATTTTTAAAGATGTTATAATTGATCAATTAAACCGAAACATTTTTACTGAAAAAAAAATTAACAAATACATGTATTAAATGCTGATGATAATTGATTAAAAAGCAATATTTCTTTAATATTCCAACCTTTTTGTGTGACAGACTCTAATTTCACAGCACCTGTGTCTTTTCCCTTTTCTATGAAACTTCGCGGATCTTTGATTCCAGGAGTACCTTTCCTTTTCTGGAAATATATTATAATATGTATCATGCAGTATCTAAATAACTTCATCTAAAGTGGGGCGCCCAAGAGAAGATTTTGGCGATTTTGAGTTAACGGAAAAAACACACACCTGCATTAAACATCTTTGGGAAGAGGAGACCATGGTGCATCGAAATAACGATGTCGTAGTCATTTGTTATGGTAACAACTTATTTTAAATGGGGTCAAAGGTCAGTTCCTGAATTTTTTTAAAGTTTTCATGCAACTAAAAGTTAGCTTTATTTCTCTGCAATAAAACTACCATAAAATGAATATTCATTGATTTTTATTGGGGGTATTTGATGTGTTCAGCTTTTTATAACGATTTGTCTTCTTTTTTTATTCAACAAGTCTTAAAGTTGGCATTTGCTTTAAATGTCTGTCATTTCAAAATTTTGCACCTCCTTAATATAAGAGGCTCTTTCTGACCTGTTATAACTTTTACAAGACGATTGTTAAAAGGAAACCCTAAATTCAATTTTAAGCTTTATATCTTTAAAAAATGAACAAAACTTGGGCAAAGTAAATCATTCTTTTGTTATTGGTATGACTAAAGCAAATTGTCGCAAAAAAAAAACAAAAAAAAAAACACGTTTTGGTAGAAATCTTGGTACATATATACACATGTAAGACCGTTGTAAGTGAAACATTACACAATTGTTAGAGAATGGCATTTTAAACTTTTAAAAAATATACATATGTATCTAAATTCGAAATGCAAGCAATGCATTCACGTTAATTGACTTCAAGTAAGGAATTTATTTTCGTCTTTACGCATATATCAATGGGCATTTTATTTGTTAATTTCTCAGAAACGGTAGACATTTGACGCATCATTTTCGGAAGATATGTTCATTTTGTATTTGTATTTCCGATCAAATTCGAATATGTCAGAAATTCAACGTAGTTATAATATTTCACATTTAATAAAATTGTCGTTAATTTAACCTTACATTTTCCCCGGAATTAATACTGATAAATTATGACAATTAGTCAAAAATAACTTGCATTCTATGGTCCAAATAAATATTTCAAGTTCGGACGCCTCACGTACAAAGCTTTTCAACAAAACCGAACCATCACGCAAAAAATAACAAAACAAAAACAAAACAAAAACGAACAATCCAGGGGCAACCACTGTTCTTTTCCAGATGCAAAATGAAAGTTAATACTTTGATGTAATATTCAACTTTAATTCTGTTTTATATGCAAGTAGCTATTGAAAGGGCAGTTTGGCTAAGATTTTTACTTGAAGCCTAACTTGCGATGTTAGCTCTTTAGCCGAAGATAATATATATTATGCATCTATGTTGAGTTTACCCTCCACAATGCTAGTGACTTTTGTATGAAAGAGACATCAAGGTGCATAAGAGAGTAAGATGAAACGATATTTCCTAAGAATTATGTAGTATTGTTTTTACCAATTTTGGATACTATTATCAAAAAGTTCATTGCAATGAGAGAGGCTTGTTTAGGGAGGGGGGTCCCAATATCCCATATCCCAGTAAGTCTGGACTAAAACATCCCTTTGAAAATTGAAGATATCCCATTAATTATTGAAATATCCCGTTTTTCGTAGTCAAAATATCCCATATCCCAGTACTTTTCGTCCCAGATATCCCGTATCCCATTAGCAAAAGTCGCAAATATCCCGTATCCCAATTTACCCTAAACAAGCCTCACGAGAGACATATCGCAATTTATGGACCGAGTGGTCACCCCAAAAATAGTGGACCGAAGCGAAGCTGTGGTCCATATAGTATTTTTTGGGGGTGACCACAGGGTCCATAAACTGCCATTTGGCCCAAATTTTTTGAATGACTCTACCACAAACGACACGACACGTATATGTAATAAGAAAGTCCTATACACCTATACACGTCCTATACACGTCCGAAAACCATAAACAAGCTTATCATTCCAGACATACCAAGAGTTAAAAACAACATCCAGTACAGATCTTTGAATATCAAGGGACAAAAATGTATTGATTGTCATGAAACATAAAATATAAGTCTCGTTCAATTTTGAAACTTCCGGGCACATACTTTGACCCGGAAATTGCATTTTTAACAAAATCATATGATGTTTCAAACAAACAATGCGGACGTCACAATCCTGCAACGTCATATTTGGGGGGGAAACGTTTTCAAATTGCAATTTTATCGCAAGTCCTCGGTGTCACATGACGAGACTTGCAGTCCCTATACATAGAATTGGCTTCATCAGACATTTGGATTATTCAAATTTGTTGATACTCTATAGTCGTCATTTCATCATTATATTAAGGTTTGTTCGACATAACCAATGTCCTCTTCACTTTCAATATTGCAAGTATTATCACATAGTCAGTAAATAATGTACTTTTTTCATGTCAAATAATACCCAGAAGTCACATAAGGTTTTTTGCCCTAGCTCTGTATATATTTGCCTTGAAAAAATCCATATTGTGTCCTCCAAATTTCACTTCCTGTAATCTGTCAATCAAATTGAATTAGATTTCCTAAGGTTGTATTTATTACAATGTTGAACTTGTTCCTGTTATTTTTACAATGCAATATGTTTGCGATCTATTTACGTGACTTGACGTCACGTAATTTTTATAACCAAATTATCGCTTTTCGCGGGTTTTTGTAGATTCTATTTTCTCATTTCCCTGTGTTGGTTTTTACATTGAATAGAAACAGCTGTATTGAATTTAGATTTGTGGACGTTAATTAAGCAATAACAGCACATTATTTTAATATCCGAGAGCGTAAATCGATTTCACGGTCAAATTCAGTTTACAGTTTACGAAGTGTATACGCATAAGAATCTTCTTTGCATTCGTGAATAACTGTTTGTTAAGCTCAATGTAGGTGTCACTGGTTAAAATCAATATAAATAAAACGCTTACTTCTAAGAGCTGTGTGCAATATAAGTGGCAAATTTCTATAAATGTTTTAAAAAGTTTTTTTCTTTTTTTATTACATACTTAGTAGAAATAAAAGCATTTTTGCATGATCAATATGACCAGAAGTAAACTGTCCATATTTTCACACCCGGGAAAATAATGGGATATTTTATGCTCCTCGTGCATTTCAGACAAAATAAACGACTTCCGGTCCATATTGGCCTGGGCAAATAAACGACTTCCGGTCCATATCGGCCTGGCATTTCTATACGTCGGAAGTATGTAATAAAAAGTTTAATACATGTGATTATCATCCCTCGACCCACATTGTCCCTCGACTTCGTCTCGGGCCAATATGGGTGTCTCGGGATGATAACCAGGCCAATATGAAAATGCCCATGTATTAATCTGTATTTATTTTTGTATTTTACATACTATATTATTGTTAGAACGATATCAAAAAGATGATATAATATGTTTGCTTTAGTGTTTTCTCCTTATCTTCTCCAGCTTGCACTGGTTTTGTTCTCTTTGGTGGTAATATAGTTATTTAACATTAAATTCATTGTTCATCAGCTTAGAAACATGTGATAAATAGATTATTACATTCATTTTACACATCGTCTCGACCCATATCACTCCTCATTCTATACCTTGGGGCTTGATATTGGAGTCTCGGGCTAATATCAAGGCCGATATGGAAAATGACATGCTATAAGCTACAATTTATCACCTAAGCCAGCTTATTGTTCATCAGAATAATATGCTTTCTTTCGACATAATTTATTCCTTCGACGATAAATACTGACATGGTTTTTCATGAAGTTGTCTGGCTTCTTTCGCCATACGGCTTAGTAGATGTTAAATAATGGTTTTTGAACATGCAGCGTATTTATTATCAGAATTTTCTTTGGAAACTGAGACGCATTAAGCCACCTTTGCACAACATTATGATTGCGTTTGCGTGCTATAATTTCGTCCAATACTATATGTTTGACCATTTATATCTGTTTGACCTAAAGGGATGCAAGCATGTTATATAAAACGCACAATAAACCATACCCTAAAGCTGGAGATTTATGTATACTCACTTTTAATTTTAATTCATGATTCTCCGCCGTTACGTAAATATTTGGGGTAGCAATAGTTTCAAAACTGGCAAAAAAGAATTCCTCTTCCTCCAAGACTCTAATTTTAAATTTATATTTCTCTGCTGATACTGAAAAATATGAGTATCAAAATTAAGGATTTGAAATCATGTAATTCACAATATTTACAAAGATCCTTATGAATTAATTTAATCTGCACTTGTGTTATAAAATAAACCAAAACCCAAATAATTTATTGAAATTGTATTCTTTTTTTTATACTACCGGAATAGTTGAATTCAATTTCAATTTCAAATATTTTATTGAATATATAAATAAATTCAATGGGATTGGATAACAGGCATAACCTATATATATCCTCTACTTACAAGATGGAACATACAACAATATATACATATATATAAATAGATAGAAGATACATTTGACACAAAAATATTTTTTCAGATATTTGCATGTCTAATAACAGTGAACAAATATAAACTTTAGCGTACAAAAGGAAACATGATTTCTTAGAATTTATGTATCTAGATATATGTCTTGAAGTATATTTTGAATATTTAATGGAAAATAAAGGAATGGTTTGTAGTCCATCAATGATGAAATAATTGAACTATTTTTTAATTATAATTTAAGTGATGATTTTTTATTTATTTTTTTTTTTTGTAAATCAGGCTACAAAGTAAATCCAAAATGGGATGCAAGATAAATAAAAAAATAGATACATTTGAAACTTGCTGTTAAGGAGCACAGCATCACACACTTTGCTAAATAATAATGTTACATATATATATGCATGCAGCATCACTATATTAATTAAACCGTTTAGTGTTTTCAATATAAGACAAGACTGCCATGGTGATTTCTGTATTATCATCGCGTGATATATCACTGTTCTTTCCAAGAAGAGTATTCAAGTCCATATATCCACAAATTTTCTGAGTTCCAAAACGAGCTGAACACGCTGTTGAATATAATAAGGACAGCTCCAAAACTAATGAAAATTGTCCTCAATACCCCTACCACACTAAAATTGGGAGCTCTCAGACAAATGTGAAAGAAAGAAATGAAGTTTTAGGTGTTAACTTCGTTTCGAAGCTGGCAGTAAATTATATTTAGTCTTCGAGGTCCAATGGTAAAATGTTTCGGTGGTTTATCCAGATCTTGATTGAGTTTATTCTTAAGTAAAGAAATTGATGTAAGATTTTGAGTATCTACATCTTACTGATCCATGCATCTAAGGCACTTTGAAAAAAACAAACGTTTTTTATACGACTGTGTGCGTGCGTATGGTATTTTAACATAACGGGGGTTGATCAGCAGAAAATCATCATTATTATTAACATGGATCAAGAAGTGCTCAGAAAAATAAGAAGGAAGGTCCCCTTATAGGGAATTATAAACAAGAATCTTTTTTTTTAACAACAGATAACATTTTTATTCACCAGATAGCTTGTTACATTGGCCATTAGGAGTCCACGCTCCTCCTAATGGTCCCTGTTATATTCCACTATTTACCCAGGGTAGTAAATAGCTGCTGCAATAAAACATAAATATATAATATCAATACAGTATTTGAATTCAAAATAAACATTTTTTAATCATTATTAGATTAGGATTTTCATTTTCTGGATACACTCTTTGCTTAAATTCATTGGAAAATATATTGAAAATATTTGTATATTTTGTTCTACTCTCAGATATATAGTATGTTTTGTAAATAGAAAAACTTAATATTGTTAAAAAATAATTAAACCAGAAATATGACTCATCAAACATTTTATATCCTAAAGTAAGGTGTTTTAATGTTATCTTAAAAGATATATTACATTTAATGAGAATTTCATATATTTTTCCCAAAAATCTACCAGACAAGAACAAGATATGAAATAATGTTGATACTCTTCAACATTTCCACAATCATTGTCAGTTATTTTCCATTGCAATAACAGTTTTTTAGTTGGAATGATATACTGAATAAGTTTCCACCTAAATATTTTTAATTTATTCTCTTGCATATATTTGAAAATGAATTTATATATCTTATCAACAGACAAAAATTCTTTTACGTTAAAAATCTGAACCACTTACTTAAACCGATAGATGGCTCGAATTTATTTTCTATGAAAAACTCATATACACATTTATTTGATATAGCGGAAATATCTAGATTATTCCATAAAATTTTATGTCTTTTGAAGTTAACCACACTCTTAACAGAATTATCTGATTTTAAAATTGCTTTCCACTCTTTTGGTAGAGATTGTCTAAGAATATTAATTTCAGTCATCCAATTTGATTGATTTTTTTAATCTGTTCATAATAATTTCTTGTGAAATACATCCATTCTCGTTAATTATGTCATTTACATAAAAAAAAATGTCACTTTTGATCCAGTTTTCAAAAACAAAAGTTTTATTTCCAAAGTTAATATAACTATTAATCCACAATAATTGCTTCCTTATTTCTGTAAATGTGGTAGGCCTTTTTAATTTGTCACAATGTGACATATTCCAACATTTCTTTGTAAAATTCAGGAATATGTTGCAAATATTCATGAACATTAACATTATTCGTCTGAAAAATTTACCAATTTATACTCAAAACATTGAAATATTTTAGAGGTATAACTTTCCAATTAACCATATCATCATTTACTAATCGTTCAACCCAATAGACTTTTAGAGATCTAAAATAACTCTTAAAGTCAATCATTTGTAAACCCCCACCTTTATAAAACCCGATAATTGTATTCCGTTTTACTTTGTCTGGTTTGTCGTGCCAAATGAATTTAAAACATCTACTCTCTATTTGTTTTAAATAACTATTTGGTACCGAACAAACAGACCCATTAAATGTAAATATTGGCAAAATAAGTGCCTTAATTATCAAAATCTTTCCTAAAATTGACAAGTTTCTTTTTTGCCACGCATCAAGCAACTTATTCATTTTATTTATTCTATTTTCCCAGTTTAATTTTTCGCATTCTTTTTTACAACAGCCAAAGTACACCCCAAGAGCTTTTACTGGTCCATTTGTCCAATTAATTTCTGCCATTTTGTCTCTACAAGATTTTAATTTTCCTACTCACATTCCCTCCGTTTTATTTCTATTTAATTTCAATCCCGAGAAAGACCCAAATATTTCTATTTCGTTCATTGCCAGCTCGACATCTTGTTTTGAATTACAAAACAAGGTAGTATCATCCGCCAACTGAGAAATTTTTATACTGTGATTCTGTTGGTCTATTTTGATATTAATCCTTTTAATACCTTTGTTGCTCCGCAACCTTGAAGCCATTATTTCTACGGATAAAAAAAGCAAAGGAGAAAGAGGACATTCTTGTCTTATTCCTCTCGTATTTTTAAAGACCTCGGATATCCATCCATTATTCATGACACAAGTTTGTATATTGCCGTATAGAGTTTTAACCCACCAAATAAAAGAATCATTAGACCCAAAATGTTTTAAAACAGTTAGCATAAAATTCCATTCCAACGAGTCAAAAGCTTTAGAAAAATCCAAGAATACTATTGCCCCTTCAATTTTGTATAATTCAGTATAGTCTATAATATCTTGTATTTGTCTAAGATTAAAACCTATAAATCTCCCTTCTTCATAGCCAGTCTGATCATTATTAATCATATCTGGAAGAATTTGTTTCAAACGTTGCGCAAGAACATATGACAACAGTTTTAAATCAACATTCAGTAGAGAAATGGGTCGATAATTATCTAATGAAAGATGATCCCCCTTTTTAAAAAGAAGTGATAGTACACTTATGCGTTGTGAATACGTAAGATTCTGCTCTTTATAACCTACATTAAGAACTGTAACAACAATCAATTTTTGATTTTTTCGTCTTACTTCCAATGAGTCCCAGCCTAATTCTTTATATCATTTTGATCTTGAGATTCCCCATCTCATTCTGGTTATAATTCGAGCAGCTTCATATTGAACTGACTCAATTTAATTTGATTCCTGCTGGGTACAATTGTTACCATATTCTAAGATTGGTCTTATAAAACCTATACATAATTTTTCTAGAGACGTTCTGTCAATATTATATTTCAACATTCTTAATATATTGAGACGTGACCAGGCTTTAGTGTAGATTTCATCAATGTGATCTCCCTAAAGGCCTTTAGAATTGAAGATCAGTCTTAAATGTTTATTGGCGTTAGTCTCTTTAAGAGGCGTTTTGTCCATATATAATATTGACAGTCAACATTATGTTTCTAGTAAATAGCATGGATTTAGTCTTTAGTTAGTAGAATTAAATTTAGCATCCCAATTTGAAGACCAGGTATGTAATTCATTCAAGTCATCATTCAAAGACTCAGCGACTGAATCATGGTCGTCAAGAACACAGTAGAGTGATGTGTCATCATCAAAAAGTTTAAAATTATTAGAGACAACGTCTACTATGTCATTGACGAACAAAATAAACAAATAAGGACAAGGTATATATAGATCCTTGTGGAACTCCAGCATTGATAGTTTTCCAGGGAGAAGAACTTCCATCCATGCAGACACGTTTTCTCTGATCAGAGAGATAACTTCTGAACCAATTTAGTATATTTCCGTTTATTCCATATTTTAGTAGCTTATATAATAATCCCCTGTGCCCTACCCTGTCAAAGGCCTTGGAGACACCACAAAAACCGAACCTAACATCTTTGTCTACATCTAAATTTTTCATAATGACGTCATATATAACTAATAATTGGTTGACTGTTGAGTCTTAATGACGAAATCCGGATTTGTTGTCAGTCAGAATCTGGTTTTGGAGAAGGTAATTGTGAAAATGTTTAAAAATTATTGTTTCCAACATTTAACAAAGCAACTAGTTACAGATATTGGTCTGTAATTTGAAACATTCCCAAATAGTTTATTGGCTCTAAAAACAGAGATGAAAGCATAAAAATGTTTTGGGGATTGTCGATTTTGAAATTTCATAAACAATATTGAAGGAATTTGAAATGCACGTGAGACAAAGTCTCTACAAATACATGGTAAAACAAAGCGATACTGACATCATACTGACCGATATCAGCGATCCAAATTATTAAATTATTTAGTTTGAAAAATTGTAGTTTAAAATAATTTGCAAACCAATCAAAAATGAATAATTTTACTACAACATGGTTGTAGATTTTAACTTCGGAAACATATGAAGTTTCACCATAAACATTGAACTTGTAATATAAAATTGTACACTTTGACAAGTTAGAAGTCTTTGCAAATAAAAAAAAAATCTTTTTAGTTTTAGAAAGCATCACAATTTTCGGCTCAAATGATAAAAAACAGAGGCTCACATGTATCGCTCACCTAGTGGCTTTTGATTAAATAAATTTCTCACAGGATGAAATTATTAATCTTAAGTCAGTCATATGGTTGATGTTAAATTGCCTATATATAATAACAATTTGATGTTTAATATAGTTTTCAAAAAGTAACAATTTAAACATTTTCCCGTGGAGTTTTACGTTAAACTATACTCCCTGGTGGCGACTATTTTCTTTTTAATTTCTGATTCGTACCAATACACAACATTTTGTAGATGACCATCAAGTTACCATACCTTGTTAAAACAAACTTGATATATGAAACAACGGCAGTAGCATACCGAAGGCACAAAGGAGTGAAATTTACAAAAATCGAAGTCCAAAGACATGGTCAAAACACAGATGCCGTTAGACACAGAAAACAATGACGTTAGACAGATACAAAGCACAGAAAAAGAAATCACAACATTAAAACAAAGACATCAGGTGCTCCGGAAATGCTTTTCAAGAAGTAAAAATATACAACTTTTCCAATAGAGTCCAATGTTATACTATGATCTTCAGTTGCTGTTATCTTGGATCTATGGTGGGTACTAAATCATACATTTTTAAATGACATCGTGATGTAATTCCTAGTTAATATCAACTAAATGTATGAAACGGTTTTCAAGAATTAAAAATTCACAACATTTCCCATTTTTCCTATGTCAAACTTTCTTTTCTTGGGGCAGCCATTTTGATTTGTTATAGTTACAGAATGGACAAATTTGGTAATTGATCATCATGTTACCTTGCCTAGTTAATATAAAAAAATAGCAAATTACCACATTTTCCCATAGGGTCCAATGTTAAACTAAGATCTGCAGTTGCGGCCATCACGGATTTATGATCATTACTACTATTCTATATTTGTTTAATGACCATCATTCTTCTATGTCTACTAAGTTAATATCAATTTAGTGTATGAAACAGTTTTTGCAACATTGTCCCATACGGTCCTATGTTAAACTATGTTCGTCAGTGGTGATCATCTTGGATGAGATGTGAACCTGTTTTACATGTGTAGAATTTACATTTGTATAGCTCTTGCTAAGCTGAACACTTGCATTTCAAGCTTAACTGCTATCTCAAATCATTATGAAATATAACACAACAAGAGGCTCTCAAGAGCCTGTACCGCTCATTTTGACTCTGGCTTACACAGACAGTCTTAGTTACCTGATCCATATTAAACCATGATTCCATTTTGCCAAGTGGTCACAGCAGACAAGACCTAAGAAAATGTTTCAGATGGGTTCAAGTTTGGTTCCTTTTTCTGCAGGGGACAATCCAAGGACTATTGTTTCCAATCCTGTTTCCAATTAGCTAAGGATTTACAGTAAATAAGATCTTTGAATGTGATTTCCCATAGGGTCCAATGTTTAACTAAATTTACTGCTGTCATCCACCTTTGATATAGCGCTTGGCTTGAAAAACATTTTCATTAGGGTTGAATATTAAAACAATGTTTCCCGCTTGCTGCCATCTTAGATATATATAGCACAGTTCTTGAAAATCACCTTTTTGGGGGACTACTTCGGTATTATTGTGCCCAATTTTGGTTTCAATTTGTTCAGCGGTTTCAGACGTGAAGATCTTTGAATGTGTTTGCCCATAGGGTCCAATGTTAAACAATGTTTCCTGCTGGCGGCCGTCTTGGATATAGCGCAGACCTGAAAAACACCTTAGGGGACCACCTAAGGACAATTTTGGCCAAGTTTGGTTCCAATTGGCTCAGCAGTTTCAGAGGAGAAGATCTTTTAATGTGTTTTCCCGTAGGGTCCAATGTTTAAACATTGCTTTCCGCTGGCAGCCATCCTGGATAGAGCGCGGACCTAAAAACAGCTTTAAATAGGGGACCATCTAGGGACAATTATGGCCAGGTTTGATTCCAATTTGCTCAGCAGTTTCAGAAGAAATCTTTGAATGTATTGTCCATAAGGTCCAATGTTAAAGCAATGTTTCCAACATGCGGCCATCTTGGATATAGCACAAACCTGAACAACTCCTTTTTGGTAGGGGGCCACCTAAGGACTGTTGTGGCCAAGTTTTATTTTAATCGGCTCACTAGTTTCATTTCCCGCTGGTGGCCATTTTTGATATAGTGCATTCCTGAAAACACTTTTTTAGCTCATCACTTGGCGTCCGTCGTCCGTCCGTCGTAAACTTTTTTTCAAAAATCTTCTCCTTTGAAACCACTGGGCCAATTTAATCCAAACTTGGCCTGGGTCATCACCACAGTATGTAGTTCAAAAAAAATGTTCGGTTAGTCCGAAGATCAAACAACATGGCTGCTGTTACTAAAAATAGAACAAAGGGGTAAATTGCTGCTTTTGGCAAATAATTCAAAAACCGTTGCAGATATAAAAAATCTGGCTACGTAAAATTGTATAGAATGCTGAGATCTATCTGCCCTGCAATTTTGAAGAAAATCGGAAAATCCGTCTCAGAGTTAGAGCCCTTTTTCCGTAAAATTTTCAAAACTTATGCATTTTTAATTTTTTTATTTCAAAAACTGAAACAGATAGAGATGAAGTGTTAACTGAAAAAATGTTCAGCATATCAAGATCTACATACTCTGAAATTTTGAAATAAATTCAAATGCCTGTGTTGTAGTTATTGACCCTTTAAATTCTGTGCTCAATTTTTCTTTGGTTCACTTTTCTCTTTTAAGTTTTAGAGAAATTCCCTACTATCACCTTATTATAAATAGATGTTTGTTGCATAATCAAGAGCAAGAAAGTGTTTTTGTACAATTTTTTAAATTTGTTTTGCAAAAATACTTTCATAATCTTTACTTATTTCAAAAATTAATAATGTTTGTATATAAAAGTATATTGTGTCCATTTTGTATTATTTTTTTTTACCCACCACGCAAGCATCTCTCCCGGATAAATATTGAAGTAACATCTTAACTTCATTGCATGCATAACTTAATAACTGACCTGCATGGCTATGCCAGGGTCACTGTGTCAGTGGTCCTTCCACCGTAAGCTTTTCATTCAAACATCTTCTTCTCTGAAACCGCTGGGCCAGATGGAACCAAACTTGGGCACAATTGTCCTTAAGTGGCCCCTTTTAAAAAAAATGTCTGGCAAGTCCGTATCATATCCAAGATGGCCGCCAGCAGGGAACGCGGTTTAACATTGGTTCCTATGGGAAAGCATTGAAAGATGTTCTTCTCTGAAACCACTGCGCCAATTGGTAGCAAACTTGCTCACAATAGTTCTTCGTTGGTCCCCTTTAAAAATGTTTTTTGTCCGGCAAGTCTGGACGTCATCCAAGATGGCGCCCAGCGGGGAGCTTTGTCGAAAATTGGACAACATTGCAAAAATCTTCTCCGCTGAAAATACTGGTCCAATTGGAACCAAACTTAGTCACAGTGGTCCTAAGGCGGCCCTTTTTCAAAAAATGTGTTCAGCAAGTCCACATCATATCCAAAATGGCCGCCAGGAAGCAACGTGTTTATAAAATTGGACCTATAGGGAAGCATATTCAAAGATCTTCTCTGAAAGTACATGGCCAATTGGAATCATACTTAGTCACAATGGTCCTTACTTGGTCCCCTTCATAAAAGTGTCTGGCATGTCCGCATAGCATCCAAGATGGCAGTCAGCGGGAAATATTGTTTAACCTTGGACCCCATGGGAAATCATTTAAAGATCTCCTATGGAAATACTATGCCAATTAGAACCAAAGTGAGGCGCAACGATCCTTACATGGTCTTCTTCAAGAAAGGTGACAGTCGATCTACGCCCCATCAAAAATAGCTGCCAATGGGGAAAATAGTTTAATTTTGGATCATATAACATCAGCAAACTTCAAAATAAGACCCTTCAACAGTCAATAAACAAATTTGAAAATGAGACCCATAAAAGTTGAGATTATTTTGACTTATTGTGTCAACCATGGCCCAGGTGAGCGATACAGGCTCTTGAGAGCCTCTTGTTTAGGTTACCAACTAAGGACTATTGTGGCCAAATTTGGTTCCAATTGGCTCAGCAGTTTAAGAGGAAAAGATCTTTGAATGTGTTTTACCGTAGTGTCCAATGTTAAAACATTGTTTTCTTGGACATAGCGCGGACCTAAACCTTATATATAGGGGACAACCTAAGGACAATTGTGGCCAGGTTTGGTTCCAATTAGCTAAGGATTTGCAGTAAATAAGATCTTTGAATGTGATGTCCCATAGGGTCCAATGTTTTACTTAGTTCACTGCTGTCATCCATCTTGGATATAGCGCCTGACCTGAAAAACACCTTTTTGTAGGGGACCATCAAAGGACTATTGTTCCAAGTTTGGTCCCAACTGGCTCGACAGTTGCACAGGACAAGATTTATGAATACATTTTCCATGGGGTCAAATATTAGAACAACATTTCCCGCTTGCGGTCATCTTGGATAGAGCGAAGACCCGAAAAACCTTTTTTTGGGGACTACCTCGGGATAGTTGTGGCCAAATTTGGTTTCAATTTGTTCAGCAGTTTCAGAGGTGAAGATCTTTGAATGTGTTTTCCCATAGAGTCCAATGTTGAAAAAAAATGTTTCCCGCTGGCGGCCATCTTGGATATAGCGCAGACCTGAAAAACACCTTTTTCGTAGGGGACCACGTTAGGACAATTCTGGCCAAGTTTGGTTCCATATGGCTCAGCCGTTTCAGAGGAGAAGTTCTTTTAATGTGTTTTCCCGTAGGGTCCAATGTTTAAACATTGCTTTCCACTGGCGGCCATCCTGGAGAGAGCGCGGACCTAAAAACAGCTTTAAATAGGGGACCATCTAGGGACAATTATGGCCAGGTTTGATTCTAATTTGCTCAGCAGTTTCAGAAGAAATCTTTGAATGTATTGTCCATAAGGTCCAATGTTAAAGCAATGTTTCCAGCGGGCGGCCATTTTGGACATAGTGCATACCTGAGAAACACCTTTTTCTGCAGGGGACAATGCAAGGACTATTGTCGCTAAGTCTGTTTCCAATTGGCTAAGGATTTGCAGTAAATAAGATCTTTGAATGTGATTTTCCATAGGGTCCAATGTTTAACTAAGTTAACTGCTGTCATCCACCTGGGAAATAGCGCCTGACCTGAAAACACCTTTTCTGTAGGGGACCATCTAACGACTATTGTTCCAAGCTTGGTTCCAACTGGCTCAACAGTTGCACAGAACAAGATATATTAGGCCATGGGCTGAAATTACTTTCCGTGCACCCCCCCACTTCCCATCTAGACCGACTTTTTTCAGTCCTCCTATATCCCCTCTTCAAAATAAAACATGTTAACACGAACATAACCTGCACGCATAGACAGTATAGGGCCACTTTTATAGTACACCGCGAAAAATTCTTGTATTTTCGTTTTAACCTAAGTTTCATCTTTTAAGCGCAATAATTATTTAATGATAAGTAATATGTACTGAAATTTGGTACCAAATTAAAGCTAATTTAATATTCGTTACAATGAACTCAATTTTTGGCACTTTCCGCCATTTTTATGATCTGGGGATACAAAAAATGTACCCCTCCCCCTGCAAAAAATAACGAAAATGACAATTTTAGGCTGTCAATTCCTTTCAGATGAACAACCCTCGTCATTTCATCTAGTTTTTATGCCTAACTTATCAGCTGTGATACAATGTTGGAAATTAAAGCCTTTAAAATCCATAAAATTTTGATTTTCGGTGTAAAATTTTTGAAAAATGGGAATTTTCGGAATTTTAGATTTTTTCACAATTTCGACTTTCTGACTTTATGGTCGTAAAAATCTGAATATATATTTAATAATTGCCGATGTAATAATGATTTATGATATGTTAGCAACAAATTGTGTGCAAACATTTTAGTTTCAGACGTATTGTAGGTTCAGAAATGTCAAAATTAGCACCCCTCCCCCTACAAAATAAGGGAAAATATGAAATATTCAGGCTCTAAATGATTAAAGAATAATGTTTTATTGGAATTCTAGTGTGTATTTCACTAAAGCTGACATGCAGAAGATTATTTAAGTAGATTTAAACTTTTTAAAAGGTCTCTTTTTGACTCTTCTGCTCGAAATTGTATGCAAAATGGGAATTTTCCGTTTTTCAGAATTTCTGCTGTTTTGACTTTGAGATGCAAATACTTCATGAAATTGATATATCACTTGAAAATGTTGAGTAGATATCCTTTCATTATATCTAAGCCATATAAAAATATGTTTTTAAACATTTTAGAAATACTACAGTCTCATAAATTACAAATATATAACCCCTTACCAACACTATTTATTTCATTTTATTCAGCTTGAAAGACTTAAACATTGTATAAAGGTACAATAACATATCATTTCAAATACCAAAAGACCCAGAGACGCCCATATATCACAAATAAGATCATGTGTGTGGTTTATGGGCAGTAATACAACAATTAAACTGTGAATTTTGTAAAATTCCGAAATGCTGAAAAATCCCATTTTCACGAAAATTGCCCAAAATATAAAATTTAACCCATATTTTGGCATTAAAATTGCATATTGCGATAAATAAAATGCTTTTTTTTTAAAGAAAGTAAAACATTAGTATGTTTTGTTCATATAAATATGCAGACATACATATTCTGGGGATTTTTAAGCATTATTTTCCTGGGGTAGGGGTAAAATTTTCGGTACTTCGAGTCACATTGAACACTCCTTGTTCTTCTAAACATTGTTTTAGATAACTGATATATCGGTTAGAACAATGAATTGGCATATCTGCATGTAAATCCTCCAGATTTGCCACATATAACTTTTCAAAAGTGAATTTCGGACAAATCTGAAATGCTGAAAATTACCATTTGTCATCAGTTTGGGCCAAATATTGAGTTTAAGCCAACAAATGGTTATTAAAATACCAAATTATGATGTACTTCATGCAACATTGTTATATATAACACACATTTTGCGTGTTCTAATTATTTTTATGCGAACTTGGACAAAAAATTGACAATTTCAGGGAAAATTTGTTGGTGCAGGGGTAAGTTTTTCGGTATTTAGAGTCACATTAAACCCTCCTTATTTTTCTAACCAGTGTTTTCAGACAACTTATGTATCTCTTAGAACAATTAAATGGCATGGTTGCAGATGAATCACACAGATTTGACATATATTACGATTGAACAATGAACTTTGGAGAAAGCTGTAATGTTGAAAATTCCCATTTTTCATCAGTTTGGGCAAAATATTGAGCTTAAGTCAACAAATGGCTGTAAAAATACCAAATCATGATGTATTTAATGCAACATTGTCATATATAACACACATTTTGCGTGTTCTAGTTATTTTTATACGAATTTAGACAAAAAATTGACAATTTTAGGGAAAATTTGTTGGGGTAGGGGTGAGATTCTCTGTATTCAGAGTCACATTTAACACCCCTTGATATTCTTATCGCTGTTTTAAGACAACTAATGCATTGCTAAAAGCAAGTAAATGGCATATCTGCAGATGAATCCTCCAGATTTGCCATACATGTATATAACGGGTTAACAGTGAAGTTTGGCCAAATCTGAAATGTTGAAAAATCCCATTTTTCATCAATTTCGGGCTCAATGTTAAATTTAAGTCAACAAATGGCTGTTAAATTACCAAATCGTGATGTAATTCATGCAACATTGTCATATTCAACACACATTTTGCGTATTTGAGTTAATTTGTTGCGAACATAGACAAAAAATTGACAATTTTAAGGAAAATTTGTTGGGGTAGGGGTAAGATTTTTGGTATTTTGAGTCACATCAAACACTTCTTGTTTTTCTTAACA
Source organism: Modiolus philippinarum (assembly GCA_002080025.1). NCBI lineage: Eukaryota > Metazoa > Mollusca > Bivalvia > Mytilida > Modiolidae > Modiolus > Modiolus philippinarum. The sequence continues at coordinate 58,595 of MJUU01020834.1, forward strand.
TTTTTTTCAGACAACTAATGTATCGCTTAGAACAATTAATTGGCATATCCGCAAAAATATCCTCCAGATTTGGCGTATATAACGATTTAACAGTGAAAATTGGGCAAGTCTGAAATGTTGAAAATTCCCATTTTTCATCAATTTCAGACAAAATATTGAGTTAAAGTCAACAAATGGCTGTTAAAACACGAAATCATGGTATAATCTATGAAACATTGTCAAATACAACACATATTTTGCATGTTCTGGTTATTTTTATGCTAACATAGACAAAAAATTGATAATTTTACAGTAAATTTGTTGGGGTATGGGTAAGTTTTATTGATATATGATGTTGATACTACATAAGAATGGCCATTATTTGTAATAGTTGTAAAGAACATATAATAAGCTTTCATTTGAGACCTATTTGAGATGATATTTGCTTTATTAAAAGTAATATTGGTCAAAAGAATGACAAAACTTTGTCAAAATCGGAAATATTCAAAGATCCATTTATTTGGTCTATTTGAAAATAAAACTTTGCTCATTAAAAATATGTTAACATCATGTTTACATGTTTTATATTCAAGAAAATAGATTGAAAAACTAAAAACAAATTTCTGAAATGGGAATCGAGATGCACCTCGGGTTCTTCAGACCATCAAACTTGCGCAATTTCAAGGAAAATATCTAAATTTTCCTCAATATTTCATAGGGGTAGGGGTACGTTTAATGGCGCTGTGGAACGTATTGGGCATAGAAATTGTAACAATTTGGGTTCTTTTTAAAGCGTATACAATAAGCAATCGTTTGATGTATCGTTTTTATAACTAGGAAGCATTTTGTCAACATTTTGAAGCAACTGAAAGAAAAACTTGAACGAAAAACGAAATTTTCCTAAATTTCGGTAGGTGGGTCTAAAAATGGGCCCTATTCCACCAG
>MJUU01020835.1:7907-20307 GCA_002080025.1 Modiolus philippinarum
CATAAGTCATATATGGCCATCTAAAAATGTCAAGGTCAAAGGTCACCGGTCAAGGTCCCAATGACCTTAAGCCTTTTTATCGCTTCAACTCGTAAACCGTAATAGATGAATGAAAACATATAATGGAAAAAATGTTCAGTATCATGAGACGCAACTTTGTTACATTTGGTCCGAAGAGATTCGAGGACTCTTTATATGAGTTATTGCCCTTTGAAAGATTTTGAGTTTCCGTTAATGTTAAATACTCCCAAACAATAAGTCATAGAAACCTGAAACCTTGACCATTGTTCATAAGTCATATATGGCCATCTAAAAATGTCTGAACAAAATAATAGGTCCATTCATTTTGGACCTATGGCCCAAAACCATTTTTGGAGGTCCGATTTTTGGGGTTATTTGCTTATATCTCAAAAACTATTAAAGATACAAAGAAACTATAAGAACATAAAATGTTCAGTTCAAAATGGCATACAAAATGGGGTCAAGGTAAAAGGTCAAGCTCCTTAGCAACAACGTTATTTCCCATTAATGTCCTTAGCAACCATATGCAAAAAGTTTTGTAATGTTGTAAAGAGGAAATAAATGACATTGCCATCCGGAAGTGACTTTCATGTCCTTAGCAACAAGCTTATTTTTCGAAAAAGTCTTTAGCAACTGTTGAGCAAAAGACTAAAAAAAGGCAGAACTTTTGTTAAAATCACATTTTTTCACCGATATAGACATCGAAATCAAACTCAACCATGTAATCATGGTGAAAACTGGTGAAAGACCTTGCAATTGTTCTCTGAACAATTGACCTTTTAATTCTTTATTATTATTCTTCTTCTTCTTTTCTGCCTCATTCACAAAAAACTGGATGGATAAATCCTTTTGATATTTTAACACGATAGTCTAGACCATGTCTAGTTGAGAGGAAATAGGCATCGACCGGAAATCTCTTTTCGTTCACGAATTTTCGCCCAAAGTCCGAAAACATTGTTATGCGATTAACTCGGAAACCATAAGAAATATTTGAAGAAATGTAACGGCAAAAATATTTGTTAGTTCATGACGGACCTTCGTTACATTTTGACCAAAACTCTACGGTGGACCGTTCATGAGTTATGCCCCCGCAAAATTTCGTCACATCTTTGAATATCTTTTTCTCGAAAACGGTAAGAGATAGAAGCCTGGAACCTTTTCCATTCATGTTAGGTGATATGTGTTACATCTAAAAATACCAAGGTCAAGAGTCATTGGTCAGTTTGAACTTTGACCTCAGACCTTGTTATTTGATTAACTCGGAAACCATAACAGATAGCTGATTAAATGTAATTAAGAAAATGTGTGTATTGCTGAGATGTATATTTGTTACATTGGGGCCTGTGGACCAAAAACCGAATTTTGATGTCCGAATTCGGGTTTTTCGCTTATAGCGCAAATACCATTGAAGATACAAAAATATTTTCAATACAAAAAAATGTTCGGGATATCTTGACCCTCAAAATGAGGTCGAGGTCATAGGTCAAGATCACAGTCAAAAATCTTTTTTTCATCTTTAAGAATAAATACATGGACGTATCAAGCTTAGAATATTTGTTTTAGCGATGAATCAATAATGAGAACATATGACGCAACTTCTAGGAAAGACATATCAATTGTTCTTCGAACAATTGACATACTAGTTATATCTGTATTTTTATGGTCTAAATGTTTTTGTAAATATGAGTGATTCCCCTTTTCCCACTTGTATTATAATGTGACGTAAGGAGTGTTAAATAAATGTGATGCTGGCAGTAGATGTGTTTTTGTTTTATATCCTGATGTATTCGCAGAGTAGGGGAATGCTTGTGTGTCACTCTAGTCTTAAACACGGTAGAGTACCCTAAATGATCCCGTTTTTCAGTGTTCCGTGTTATTTGTACAATTATATGTGAGATGGACTAGTTTTTCGAAGTTCGAAAAATTGAAATTGTCTGCAGATTGGACCACTTGCTCGCCATTGAAAACTTTTTCGAACCTTATACATGTTTTATTTTGGACATTTTACTAGTGTAATTATAGTTTACATATTTTGGACTGAATTGAATAGTTTCTATAAATATTGCAATTCAACTACCGGTAAGAATATTTCATTTTAAAATTTCCTGCCGTGGATTTGGAGCCACATTTGCAGCAATAAGATCCAGTGGAACTGTATATGTTTTACAATGTTCCATCTTTCCATGCGTCCGTAACATATACTTTTGTATTTTCACGTGGATCTGTGCATTGTGTATGTGCTGCCATCCGTGCGTCTCTTTGTCGTCGTGATGTGGACGTGAAACGTTAATCGTTAATTGTTGTATATTTGTTGAAGTCCCGTCTACAGTAATTTATTGGTAATAATTTTATCGCCATTGGTTACAGAAAAAAAGTGCGTTCTAATTCTGAAAAAATTTCCGAAGATTTAAGAAGATCCAGTTCGTGTCATATTGGTGATACTTGTATCGCCATTTTACCACCTTTTCCCGTTTAATCATGTTTCATTACGTTTCATTTGATTATAAAGTTATTTCATATTGGTAATGATTGCAGTAATTATTTGGAAACGTTTTGTTTTAATTGTCATATATTGTCATATTTTAGATAATTTAAAAATTATTTATGGTGATTTGATAGTGGATTGTCAATAGCGGTGTGATTTATGTCATAAATAAGACCTAGTTGGTTGATATTTTCTTTCCTGGAATTTCTATATTTTTCATTGTTTTTTTTTATCGTGAGAGTGAGATTTGTAAGTCCTGAGCAAAAGAGAGAGGGAAATAGTCGTATTTTTTTTCAAATGTGATGAAATTTGTCGACATTTTCACAAAAGTTGCGTCGTACCATTTTTAAGGGTTTAAGGTCTCTGATGACTGTTTCAATATTTTATTCAGTTATACATTTAATGGCAATCTTCCGGAGGATGTTTGAGTAAAAGTAATAGGCATAGTTTTTTGTAGCGTCGTTTTATATGTTTGTCTGTTTGGAAGTAATGCTTGCTTTGCAAATACTACATTGGATACCTGGTGCCAGACTTCAACCTAATATAATTACATTTTATGCATATTCATTTGAATTTCGTCAATTTGATAAGTGAACACTGGCATATCAATGTGAAGTTGCAATTCCTACAAAACATGTTCACGTGACGGATAAATTTGTATATTGTACTTTCCTGTAAATAATTTGCGTTTTTTTTTATATTTCGGTTAAAATGTAATCATGAGAATTGAATGTATAATTTTGAAGTTTCATAGGGATAATGAAAGTGTTGACCGGGTGCACATTTTCAACATGAAGCGCAGCAGCGCTGCAGCGCATGAAATTTCAAAATAATGTATTCAATTCCTAAATATGAGAGTAATGCGTTCATGGAGTTCTGTGGAGTGACTTTTCGATGCAAGACTCTCGATTTCTGCATATATACCTGGAGTGTTGTTTTTCGATGGATGTTCGATTTTTGATAAATTAGAAACTTCAGCGTATATATTCAAATATTTTGAATGTTTTAAAATTTTTATAACATATATATTTACTTTTTTTTTAATTCAGCATATTTTAACATTATTTGTAATTTTCAAAAACCCATAGACCATTCTATAAAATTTAAGAAATTTAATTTTTGTGGGGCGGGATGTTACATAGGGAATAATACATGGCAAAATCCGTATCACATGCCGTATCATCCCGAGTTACCAATATCAGCACGAGGGCCTCTGGCCCGAGGGCTGATATTGGTCGAGGGATGATTCGGCATGTGATACGGATTTTGCCATGTATTATACAGTTTATCATATATTTAAACAGAGGACTACTAATCCGAAATATACTGTCAAAAATTGAAATCGGTAAGAGAAAATGCATGTATTTTTTGAAGAGGAAAATTTCAAAATGGGCGAAAAGGTCTAGAAGTTTTGGACTAAATCTAACAAGTTTGCTAGATTTTTTTAACTGATCATCACACAACAAAACAATTTTACCCCACACAAATCTTTGTTACCCTCCTCCCAAAAAAAAATTTTGCACCCCCCAAAAAAAAATTGCCCCCCAAATTTTTGTTTAACCCCGAAACTTTTTTTAATAAAAAAAAAAGAAAAATTGAAAAAAAATCGAAAAAAATGGTATGTGATAAAGGGTAAGCCATGCGATAAAGGGTATGCGATAAAGGGTAAGCCATGCGATAAAGGGAATGACGTCATAGTGTGAATACGGAATGAACGTCATGCACTGTATCACATATTCAAAACGTCTGTATTTATTACTAAATATATGATAAATGTATATATCTGTATTTGTATGGTCTTATATGTTTTTGTAAATATGAATTATTCCCCTTTTCCCGCTTGTATTTTAATGTGACGTAAGCATTGTTAAATAAATGTGATGATGGCACATGTTTTATGTCCTGATGTATCCATAGACTAGGGAAATGTTTGTGCGTCACCCTAGTCTATAACAGTTTTACCAGCAGACTAGGCTCCTTGAGCTAGCCGGCAATTTAGCCGCGAGCACTCCTTGACCCATCTTTAAAGAATTATGCATTGTCTTTTTCCCTCTTCTCTCGATTGTAGTCATGGAGTTAGTAGTCTACCTTTATTGGTTTTTATTCGTATATTTATTATACATTTGGGGAAATAGGACAGATAAAGGTGAGGTTTGGGTACCAATAAACCTATCCGCTGGCTTTTGCTAGTGCCGGTACGAAGTCCGGCGTTCCCGAGTTTCTTAAAGTTGTGTAAAATCTTTGTTTTGGTTAAGGCAAGACTTTATCTTTTATTCATCATTCTGTATTTGTCATATAGAAGTTTTTTACGATTTTTTTAAAAATTCCGTATTAAACTTTTATTTTCGGAAAAAATTTACTCACATGAAAATATCATTATACTTGCTTTTCAGATAAGAACAGCTGCACCGTGTATACAACATAGTACCCATGCTGTCTCCGAGTGCTTTCTTTGTTTGAATTATTTATTTTTTCCCTCGAAATTGCAAATTATCATATTTCAGTTATTTTCGATTTCAGATAACTATATTAATTTTCATAAGACACCCATGATTAGATAAACATTTACAACAGCTGCATGGTTCTTTATTCCCAAATTTTCATTTGGGTGCGTCTCGGTGCATGTAATGATACATTTTCAATTGCTGCTATTTAAAACCAAATTCCACAGCAGATTAGAAATCATTGCGAGTAACACATGGCCCAGTATATTTACATGTATAAATACCGGATGTACAATCATTTCCATCATAACCTTTACATCACAGGCTACTGAAGTTTCAGAATCATTTTTGTACACAAAGAGATGGCCCGATTTCTAATGGTATTTGCCTTGTTAATGGTCAGCCTCTATATGACGGAAGGGACACGTATGTATTATTATAGATATACAAGTACTTCAAATACATGATTTGATGATATTATGATTATTACGAAGTTTAATATTTTCCTTGAGATCAATTTATTTGAAACAAAACCGGTTTCAGGCGATTGTTCGTAATGTATAATTTAGATGAAATTATTAAATATGTCATTATATTACATGTAAATACATTCAGATGTATCTCATATTTTTTAACTAATGACTGTTTTTATGAATGGGTGTGGAGCTAACTGCTAGTAGTCTTTTGTCATTTCATGTTTATGTCAGTATATTTAGTTCTTTCAGTTTTTTTTCAAAATTGACTCAGTCCTGTTGCTAACAGAATCTTACTGTTGTTACTATTGTTTTTTTTTATTTATCACATTAGCTAGGGGAGAAGGTCTGGGCCAAATTAAACTAGTTTAACGACACCGTAGCAGGTTTGCGCCTGTCCTAAGTCAGGGAATTTATTCAGCCTTTGTGTGTTTTATCTGTTTTCTACTTGGTTTACTTTATGTTTAGGAGTATAAGGTGGTGTTAACGTGATAAAACAACGGCAGTAGAATACCGAAGGAACATAGAAGTGAAATTTAGAAAAATCGAAGTCCAAAGGCATGGCTTAAACGAGAACACAGAAAACAATGACGCCAGACACAAAACAACGACGCTAGACAGACACAAAGCATAGAAACAGAAACAGAATTCACAACATTCAAAACAAAGCACTCACAGTGTGAACTCCAGTGAAACTGAGAGTGACATCAGGTGCTCAGGAAGGGTACGCATGTCCTTCTCTGTTAACAGCACCCGTCACAATGTAGGTGGGTCAATCCGGGAAAATGTCAAAGTCGGTAGTCAAATCCGGGAAGACGTGAATCTAGCTGAAAATGTCCAATTTCATTTTGGATACTGACACGTCATATCTTTCGATGATATTATGGTGACGGCCATAGAATTTCTTAAAGGATGAAATTAACATAGGTTGAACAAATCCCTGACTAAGCAGCTTTTGGGACAGTGTTTTTGCTTTGTTTAAAAAAAATCACTGTACAAACTACACGCTCGACAGTAACGAATCAACTGTGAAATGTACACTCTATAGGCTGGAGATGTAGGTATATTGCTGCTAAGAAAGGGAAAGTTCACAATTGGGAAAATTAATATCATCACGCTTATCATACAGCTTAGACTTCAAACGTCCATCTTCGTCAATATACAAAAAGAGATCTAGGTACGAAGCTGAAGTAGGTGTTTCAGTTGTTTCTTTAATTTCAAGCTCATTGGGATAGATCTGATGTAAATACTCCTTTAATTTAGGATTATTAAGAGAGAATACATCGTCCATGTAGCGGAAGCTGAAATTAAAGGACTGGGCTAAATATATATATTTTTAATAAGCCCTTGTAAAAACTTGGCTTCGTACGAGTAAAGGAAAAGGTCAGCTAAAAGCGGCGCAAAGTTAGTTCCTATAGGAATCCCTATTGTCTGTTAGAAAACACGACCTCCGAATTCGACAAAAATATTGTCGATAAAAAATTCTAAAATTCTGATTACGTCTGTCTCGGTGTTCTTCTTGTTTGAATCAGTGTGGTTCTTAACAAAATATGTCCTTTCTTTCCCTATAACTAAATAGGTGTATCTGCGTTCTCCATTTTTAGTGCAGAAACATTGGTGTATTAAATCTGCAATTACTGTTTTAAGTTTATTGTGTGGCAGGGTTTTATAAAGAGTAGAAAAGTCAAAGGTTTGAATGCTATGGCTATGATAACTCTTTATTTAGGGGTCGACTCCGAACTGCCGTTAGGTGTAGGGTTTCCTCATCGTTCATTGAAGACCTTATGGTGGCTTTGAGTTGTTATTACTCCCTTTCGGGTAGTTGTCTCTTTGACGCATTCCCCGTTTCCCTATTTTCCATGATAACACAAATCATTCAATAAATAAGATTATTGTAAAATTTGTATACATTTAAAAAGAGAACATGAAAGACATTGTGGCATGTAATTATAATTCATAGCCATTGAAGGTGTTTCCTGTCGTTTCAATCAACGATTGAAGTACAATCACATGCCTACAATTAAAATCATATACATGTAGCTGTTTTCTTAACATTGGCGTCAATAAGGCTTTGTGGCGAACGGAAGGACGCAAACCATTATTTGGCCCCCGTCGTGGTTGTGCGGTGATGGTCATTTTGGGTGCATTGCAATTGCACCAATATTTGACTACGGCAGTAGAGTACCGAAGGGACAAAGGAGTGAAATTTACAAAAATCAAAGTCAAAAGACACGGCCAAAACGAGAACACAGGAAACAATAACGTTAGACACAAAAACAATGACGTTAGACAGATACAAAGCACAGAAACAGAAATTACAACATTCAAAACAATGGCACTCACAATGTGAACTCCAGTGAAACTGATAGTGACATCAGGTGCTCCGGAAGGATAAGCATGTCCTGCTCTGTTAACAGCACCCGTCACACTCTAAGTGAAGAAAACATGTTTTTGCAAGATCTGTTAGGTGGCTGATTGGTTATTGTCATTTTCTAACCGTTAGACAAAACCAATTAAAATCCAGGGTAGGTGTTACTTCTCTAACCCTCAAACAGTACCAAGGTTAAATTTTGAAAAGGCCTTTGCAATCAGTTTAGTATTCAAAGTTGGACAAGTACAGATAGGTACTACAAACATCAGTAACGAAGACAAAACTAAAATTCGACAAGAAAACACCAAAGCTAAAGCACTGACAGTGTGAACTCCCTTAAAAATCGAGAGCGACATCAGGTGGACCAGAAGCGTAAGCATGTCCTGCTCTGTCCTCAGCTGATTTTGGCTTTACATTTAGATCATATCGGTTATTTGTTCTCTATCAGTTTTTAAACATCTTTGAGTTTATGGTCCTCCAAAGTTTAGATTTCATCTGCACTGAAAAGACATAAGTTGTCAAAATGCGCATATGCAGAATTTAAATTCACAGTAACTTCGGTATTTAGTCATCTGTTAACAGCACCAAAATGACCAATAAAAATCATTTTTTTAAATATTTTATTTTAACAATTCTTTTCGAAAAAGTTTAACATATCGTGATATAGCTTTTTATGAATCTTTGCATAAATATGTTTGAAAAGTCAGGTTTTCAGTTTGCGTTAGAAACTTATTCTCTACAATTGACCAAATTACTCATTTTACTAAAATATTTAACATTATCATTTCCTTTTCGAAGAAGTTTTATATCTCGTGATATAACTTTTTATGGATCTTTGCGTGAATATGTTTGAAAAGTCAGGTTTTCAGTTTGCGGTAGAAACTTATTCTTCACAATTAACCAAAATATTTCATTTTTAAAAAAAAATCTTTTTTTACATTATCATATCCTTATGGAGAAATTTTATAGGTCGAGATGTATCCTTTTATGAATCCTTGCATTAATAGTTTTGAAAAATAAGGTTTTCATTATGTGGTTGAAACTTATTCTTTACAAATGACTAAAGTAATTAATTTTTGTAAAATATATCCTTTCGTAGAAGTTTTTTTATGTCGCGATATAGCTTTTTATAAACTTTAACATAAACATATGTGAAAAGTCAGGTTTTCATTATGCGGTTGAAACTTATTCTATAGAAATGACCAAAATTATTCATTTTTCTAAAATATTTTATATTATCATATCCTTTCGAAGAAGTTGTGTTATGTCGCTATATAGCTTTTTATAAATCTTAACATAAATACAATGTATGTTTGAAAAGTCAGGTTTCCATAATGCGATTCAAACTTATTCTTTACAAATGATCAAAATAACCCATTTGTTTTATGTATTTTACATTATCATATCCTTTAGAAGTAGTTTGATATGTCGCGAAACAGCTTTTTATGAATATTTGCAAAAACAGGTTAAAAAAGCCAGGCTTTCATTATGGGTCTGAAACTTCTTCTTAACAAATGACCAAAATTATTAATTTTTCTAAAATGTTTTACATCATTATTTCTTTTCGAAGAAGTTTTATATATTGCAATACAACTTTTTATTTATTTTAACATAAATATGTTTGAAAAGTCAGGTTTCATTATGCGGTTGAAACTTATTCTTTTCAGTTGATTAAGGTTTTCTTTATGCGGTTGAAACTTTTTCTTTACAAATGACCAAAATTATTCATTTTTTTAGAAATATTTACATTATCATATCCTTACGAAGAAGTTTTATATGGTGCGATATACATTTTTTATAAATCTTAACAAACATATGTTTGAAAAGTAAGGTTTTCATTATGCGGTTGAAACTAATTCCTAACAAATGACCACAATTATTAATTTTTGTAAAATACTTTACATTATCATATCATTTCATAAAAGTTTTATTTGTCGCGTTATAGCTTTTCATGAATCTTAACAGAAATATGTTTGAAAAATGAGGTTTTCATTATGCGATTGAGACTTATTATTTACAATTGACCAAAATTATTCATTTTTCTGAAATATTTTACATTATCATATCCTTTCTAAGAAGTTTTATATGTCGCGATATCGCTTTTTATAAATCTTTGCAAACATAGTTTTGAAAAGTAAGGTTTTCATTATGTGGTTGAAATTTATACTTAACAAATGACCAAAATTATTCATTTTTTAAAAATATTTTACATAATCTTATTTTTTGAGGTTGTTTTATATGTTTCGATATAGCTTTTTATAAAGTTTAACATAAATATGTTTAGACAAAGTAAGGTTTCCATAATGCAGTTGACACTTATTCTTTACAAATGACCGAAATTATTTATTTTTAAAAAATATTTTACATTATCATATCTTTTCGAAGAAGTTTTACATATCGGGATATAGCTTTTTATGAACCTGCATAAATAGGTTTGAACAGTTAGGTTTTCATTATGCAGTTGACAATTATTCTTTACAAATGACCAAAATAAATCTTTTTTTAAATATTTTCCTTAATCATATCATTCCGGTTTTCATTATCTATAAATCAAGGCAAAACTTGGCAAAATCTATATAAATAATCAAAATAATTAATTTTTTTTAATTTTTTACATTATCATATCCTTTTGAAGTAGTTTTATATGTTGCAATCTGGGACTAAAAATTAGTCGCAGATTTCAATACAGCTTTTCTTGAATCTGTACATTATTATGAAGTTTGATTTTTGTTTGTTCATTCTGTTTTTATTCCCTCTCATGCTTTGTAATATTTTCGTCATGAGGAAAGAGACGTGTATAATATTTAAATGATGTAAAAAAAATCACGACCGTTTTAAATTAATATCTACATTTGAACTAATTATATAAGTCCAAGATTTAAAACTGCGGATCGAAATTTTAGTGTGAACTTGCTCCAAATAAAATCACGTGTTCGAAAACGACCAATCGCTTTAAATAATGTAAAACAGCGACGATGTGTACTTCAAGTGCACTTCGCGAACACTCCCGCGACCGAGTCTGCTTTTTGAGTGCACTTGGAAACGGTCACACGTTAGCTCTTGGCTGTCACGAAATCACTTTTAAGTGAACTCGTAGTGCACTTGATGAACGCTTTTCGAGTGCACTCGGATGGAATGTTGCGTCAGCACCCAACTGTAGCATACATGTAAAAGCACTCTGGGCTCTGTTACAGGTCAGAGCAGTAAGGATTCTATGGCAGGGAAGGGCGGTCAGTGCTCTATAACCAGAATATTTCAGAGCATTCGTGACTCTTCAACCAGAACAGCTCAGCTCAGTCGGAGCTTTAAAATACTTTTAAAGTTAACTTAGAGTACTTTTAATGACTGCATTATGACTGGGATAAATTAATTTGAAAACGGTCCTAGGTTAACTTAGAGAAGGTTTTATGACTGGTTCAAGTTATGCCTGTATCCTAATGTATACAGTGTTGATGCAAATGTAATTACGTTTTGGTTTGATTTGTCCATTACAGTGCATGGCATGCCTATATGCTCTGACGTTGCATGTCTGGGTTGTACCGAACTGGATAGTAGTACATGCCAGTGCAAGCCAACAGAAGGATGTGAAGTAAGTTTCTATGCCCTATTTTATCTTTATATGGGATGTTAATGATATATGGTCTAAATATAACTCAAGAGAATAGCCAATATACATGTATACTAGAAGTTACTCAGTTCAATAAACAAACTACGCACAAGTCTTTACAAGAATAATAAAACATTACTTTGATACCTCAAAATTAAGCATTTATATTTTCAATTTTGCAAAAGTTACATGTATAGATACATTATGAAATATCAAATTAAAAAAAGAATGGAAAATTTAACCTTAGCACATTAATTGAAACTATAAAATGTAAATATCATATTCTTACATGCACAACTATCCTTCCTCTTTTGGAGCTAGGCCGTTAAGTTTTTGTCTAATGTCCTGCTGTACAACTTCTTTTTATCTTAAAGTCAAAGAGCTATAATTTATTGAGTCACTTTTGTCAATATACAATCATATTGACAAAAGTAACTCAATAAATTACAGCCCTTTGACTTTTAGACTTTAAAAGACTTTTGTGACTAGAAAAGGTATAGTAAATGTAGATTAAATCTGTTTACGATCACTTTATTCGGAGGTCTTTTTCTTGCTGAATTATTATTATTAAATAGACACCGATTACGTTTTAAATATCTAGAGATCAAATTGCATTTTTGGTAATAAGTGATTTTTACAGTTTTACTAAAGTGTACAAACAGTTTAATCTTGAAGTTAATTCGTTGAAAAATCCAGGCTGTTTTATTTTAATTATTTCATTTTTTTCTAGGCTGCTTAAAATGAACTAATCTGATTATAGAATTGTAATGCTGTAAAAATCCTGATATATTGTCAACATTATCATTATACCCTCCATCTTTGTGGCAGGTAAATAGTGTTCATGGTGTCCGTCCGTCCGTCTTTCCGTCATTCCGTCCGTCTTTTTCTACTCAAGGCAGGTATCCATTACTCCTTCTACACCACTGATCAGATTTTCATGAAACTTATGCAGGAGCTTAATAACATATTGAATATGTGCGCTACGATTTTTGTTTTCCA
>MJUU01020835.1:40918-52388 GCA_002080025.1 Modiolus philippinarum
CATCTATTACATATTCTTTCATTTAAAGGTATTCAAGGTCTTGCATATCTGCTAGATTCTACCCCTAATTTGTAAGAGCTAATTTTGAATTTTGTAACTATATATAATGACTAACTTGGTACAGGGAGATTACCGACCAAGGTTTTTCATTTACTTTGTTTCAATGAACCACAGCAGTTGCTTTCAGGCATTTCTTTACTTTTTAGTTGGTAGACTATACTTCTGCAATCAGACTACAAGTGACAATTTACTGACTTATTTTAATATTTTAAAACAATATTTCAAACCCTGAATTGACTCACTGTTAGGTTGACGGGTGCCACTAGCGGAGCAGGACATTTTTACCCTTCCGGAGCACCTGATGTCACTCCCGGTTTTCATGGGAGTTCACACTATGAGTGCCTTAGTTCTTAATGATATCTTTTTATTTCCATGCATTGTAGCTGTCGCACGTCCTTGTTTTGTCTTTGTTTTTATCTGTTACCGTTTTTGCCTTGCTTTGGACTTCAATTTTTGTAGTCATCGCTTCCCTTGTTCCTTCGGTATCCTACTGCCGTTGTTTTATACAACCCTGCCACACAATAAACTGAAGACAGTAATTGCAGATTTAATACATCGATGTTTCTGCACAAAAAATGGAGAACGCAGATATACCTATTTAGTTGTTTTTCTCTGTTGCCGTTTTTGCCATGTCTTTGCATTTCGATTTTTGTGGTCATCGCTTCCCTTGTTCCTTCGTTATTCTGCTGCAGTTGTTTTATAATAAGAGATAATAAATGGAGAGTAGTTTTAATGAAAACCTCATATTGTCCTGGAACAATATTGAAAAATCCATATTGACATAGTTTTGGTCAGATAGGCAGACTTTGTCATTCGTATTGAAGTGACAGTTTCAAGCATATTGAGTCAAATACACTTAAGGTAGTTCGATCCTAATAAAAATTCCAGACAGATTTTTTTTCTTTTAAGATATTTTGTAGGTCTTGACCTATATTTTCACAAAATAAAATAAAAATGATATGTCACCGACCATCTTTTCCCGTTATCTGGCTTTGAAAATTAGGCCAAATTCAGTATTTTTACAAAGAATATATAGGGAACTATGATAACATGCTTATTTTTTATTTTTCATATAAAATAAATATCAGATAGATTTTTTTATTTTTTGACATTTCAGAGATATACACTTAAGCTATCTGTTAGGCTGAAGGCTGAAAAAATCTATATGTCACCTTTCGATTAAGAGAGATATTTTATATAGTTTACGAAATAGACAATATTTACGGGAAAAGGGAGCTAATTCACGGGAAAGTGTATATCAATCTATTCTGACGTCACAGTAGGAATATTCCGGTTTGAAAATCAAGTCAATACCGTATCCGACTCGTGTTTCGCAAATGCGCCAATCGAATGCGCCGTGTATTAGTGTCGAACTACCTTGAGTACTTTTTTGTCACAGTTTGACTATTGATATGGTTGAAAATACGCCATAGACAGTCATATTTACTTACCCTGTCTGAATGTGCACAGTATCGTCAATGTCGAGATTTACGACAGCTACGCCATTTTCTGTTAAACATTTTATCGTTGGATCAGATGAATATTCTACATGGAGGTTTAAAATGTCATGGTTGTTTTTATGAAGTGTAAGAACGGCTTCATCTAAGCTGGATGTACAAGCACGAACGGAAGTAGAAATAAGATAGAGTCCCTGTCTTTCGCATCTAAATATACCGGACTGTTTGAAAGAAGTCAGATTTGTTATGCCAACTGTAGATATGATGTTTGGAAAACGAAGGACGGTTCCAGGTGGGTCTATTCCAGTCATATTCAATCCAATTGCCATGACAGAAGCTGCAAAATAAACGATTTGAAAATTCATAAAATAACAAGCTGAGGCAAGATTACCAAACAAATGCATTATTTCCTACCAGTAGAACTGACAATATACATTTATTTCCCATGTAAGAGGGAGATATGAAGATTTGTTTACCCGAGGGAATCGTTTTTCCCGAAGGCATCGCCTGAGGGAAATATGATTCCCCGAGGCTTACTTTGGCTTTTCATTTGTGTTTCTGTTCCCCGAGGCTTACTGTGGCTTTTCATTTGTGTTTACTGATACACTGAAATTGTTGATCTGAAATTTGACCTTCCTGACTTTTGTTTACTTACGGGAGTTATGTCCCCTTTTTATGACGTCATAAGATTCGAGCGGGATTGTTGAATGTTGAAAATTATATTACCTATGTTCAGAATTATCTGGTACAGATAATAGGTGTCAAGAGTTAAAGACACAGTTTTATAAGTCGACGTTGTTCCAAAATGTGCTTATCTAAAATTATCTAGAAAGATAAAACAAAAAGACAAGTGTAATTTGAATGTCAAGCGGACACAATTTAAGCCGCGGGAAAAAGATCGTGTAGGTGTTCTCACCCAGGCGGATGGGCGAGACGGAAAATTGGTGGGCGAGACGGAAAAATCTCAACCAGACATTGGCTACATAGAAAGCACTACAGGTAGGGTGAGAAAAGGAAATCTCGCACCAATAAAAATATGAACTGCTGTGTCTCAAAAGTGAGAAAAGGATAATTCAAGTGGCTAAAAATAGGAACTGGCTTGTCTCAAATGTAAGATTTTTTTTCATGTGGCATCAATACGCTTCCGTAATACCTTGACGTCATAATGAATTACATGTATTTCATAATGAAATAAGGCAATCATGGAATAATTGTGTCGTTGAATTTTGGTAATTTTAAATTCATGGTAATTCTAAATTCTCCATTACATTATATTCTTTAAAAAAGTTTTAATATATTCAATGAAATTATAAATGAATGAACGAAGAGTACAGCTGTAACACTAGATATTGTTCAGGTTTCGTAAAAACAAATAAAAATGATATACATGTATTTACAAACAATAAGGCTCAAGAACAAAGTAAACAGATCAAATAAAAACAATCATACAAACTGTACAAAAAACTTATCATTTCGGAACACCTGGTGATATTTTCGGTTTTTATCGGAGTTGAAACTGTAAGTGCTTTAGTTTATCTGTGTTGTCTTGTATATCACTCTATAATGTTTTAGTTTTGCCTTTGTTGAAAAGGTTTGTGGTTAAATTTTGTCCTTTTAATTGTATTTATACTAAAGAAATCAACTTTTTTTTCCTTTTTTGTTTTTTTTTTCAAACTTTTACCTTGCACTCTTTGAGGGTCAGAGAAGTAATATGTACCATGGATTTCTAAATGGTTATCTCTCAGAGTTAGAAGATACCAATAACCAGTCAGCTACTGTATTTACATGTACCTCTCAACATCATATTTAAGCTAACAGAATGAAGGGTGCAATACATGCATGGAGCAGACCATGCTTACAATTCCCGATGATACCGCTAGTCTTTGTAGGGTCAAACTGTTTGTGGCATTTTTGTTGTTCATTTTTTTTCATTAGTTTTGTCTTTGTACGGTCTCTTTTTGCGTTAAATAGGATTTGCCATTTTTTTATTTTTGATTTTCTAATTTCCACCCTTTTCCAATCATTTTTGCTTTGGTATTTATGGCCTATGCACATAAAGAATGGCGTGTTCACATTTGTTCTCTATCAGCTTTACACACATTTTGGTTAATGACTTCCAAAAGTTAACAGTAGCATCGATATTTTTTTTATTTCTATAGCTTTGGTTGGTTATCAAAGCTAGGCAGAAAAAGTAATATTTTCTGTGTAAACTACATGTAGCTTTATTGACATATTCGTATACTTAAAGCGAAATGTTTACAAAGTAGTACAATGAAAACAGCAGAAGGTATGACAAAAGAGTGAAGACATGCGCTTTACCCATTTATTTGATCATTCTTTTGTATCAAACATCTATCTAAAATATCGATTGATAAAAAATAATAAATAAAAACTTACTATGTTCTTCGTCCCGTGAAATATCATTTAGCAGTACATCTGCACTTTTTGCTGTCTTAGTATATGGTGTTATATCCCGTTCAGACATTTGATTTTTTGAAAATCTCTTCTCGAATATTTCACTTCGTGGTCTAGGTGCGCCATTATCATTAGAAAATGAAGAGAACGGATGTTGGTAATTTTCCATGACTGTTGTTTTGAGTCTATAAAATTCGTTTTCTAAATTAACTGTGACATTTTTATAAACCAGCAATTCCTCATTTCCTTTGTCGTGGTTTTGTTTTATGTCATTGCAGTGTTCAATCAATTTGCTATTTATTTTTCTCAATCTCTGTTGTTGCTTTACAGTTTGTGTCAATTTCGTTTCCATTTCATAAAGTCTTTTCTCCAGTTTATCAACAAAATGCTGGAGTCGAATACGACTTTCTCTTTCGTCCAAAAGCAGTTGAAACAGGGTTTCACGGTTAGTTTCTGTAATGCCATGCTCGCTTTTGAATCTTAGATGTGTATTGAAGTCCAATGTGGAAGTAAACAAACAAGGTATAAAACACAATAGTAGATACAAGAATATCATGGCTGGTTGCTTAATACACAAATTAATTTAAATAACAAAATACCAAAGTTTATGATATACGATTACAGGTTAAAATATAGGACATGATACGTAGTGGTCTGTTACTGAATGATATTTGTAAATATTTGCATCATATCAATTTTCAAGGATGAAATATATCGTTTTTTGATAAATACCTGAAAATGTCGTTAAATTTAGAACATGTTTAAATATAGTACTGGTACTATTATCTAAACCACTGTTGACACCACAGGAACTTGGTCAAAGAAAAAACGGGAAATGTCGTTTACATGGAAACAATTGGCATCGATTTCTCAAGCTGTTGATTAAAGATATTGTATGTTTACTTTGGCTTTTTTATAGAAATATGCTGCATATGAATTATCAGGTGAAAAAACAAAAATTATAGATTGAGAAACGGATTGAGTACTAGCTCGGTAAAAAGCAAAGGTATATCTTGACGATATTTGTTGAAGAATTTCTAAATGAGGACCGAAATTCATTTTCAGAGTGGATCATGACGTTCATCTAAATAAATTTCCATAACATTTGCTTGAAATTGTCTTTTTTTTTCAGCCTTTTAGCCATGTGCTTCTGCTTTGTAAACAAAAATTGTATCATCGCAAAACTACGTTAGGATTGGTTACTTCTGTTCAAAGTTAATCAGAGTTTGACAAACAAAAAAGGATGTGTTTCCATTCCATCAATCCTGTCTCAATTCGTGTTGCTGTGAATTGCCGTGATTTTGGATTTATGATTTTAGAATTTCCCCTTTCCTCGTTCTTGCTTCGGTATTCGTTTGCCGATGTATCCTTCAAAGCTTTTGATCATAGTTTCTTTGACCGTTAACACTTACAAAAATCGTCAAAAACTTTGACAAAGAAAACTTAGTGTCAACAGGGCATAACTCACTCCTGGTTAACCAGATTATCTCAACAACATTATGAGGCGGCAAAAATGCATATCCAACTTCCGTTTCTAACGGTTTAAAAATGATATATTCAGACTTAAGAAGGTTTGGGCCCAATTAACTAATTTAACCCCGCTGCAGTAGGGTTGCACCTGTCCTAAGTCAGGGAAATTAAGACTTTGTGTGTCTTGTCAGTTTTCTACTTAGTTTACTTTATGTCTATAGGTGTCTAGGAAGGTGTTTCGTTCGCTGAACTTGATAACTCTTTATCAAGGGACCGACTCCGACCTGCCGTTGGGTGTGGGGTTTCCTGATCTTATGGTGGCTATGAGTTTTTATTACTCCACTTTTGGTCGTTGTCTATTTGACACATTCCCCGTCTCCCTTCATTTTTTCTATTAAGTACTAAAGATTGTTAGATGAAAATCGGGAACTAAAGGCCGAAACCAAGCTTCTTCATTCTAAAATTGAGGAACTCGAACAATACGGCCGGATGACATCCTTAAGATTCCACAATATCCCTATGACAGCAGGCGAACTCCAGCAAACGGATAAGATTATTATGAAATTAGTAAATGAAAAACTAAAAATTGTACCACCCCTATCAGAGGAGGATATAAATCGGTCACATATTATTGGCTCAATAAATGATGGAAAAGGCCAACTGATATGCAGATTTAAAAACTGGAAAATAAAAAACTTCGTATACATTCTGAAAAAAAATCTGTGTCGGAATGCTGACCATATTTTTATTACAGAGGATCTTACAAAATATCGACAGGGACTTATTAAAGAACTCAATGTCCAAAAGAAAAGTAATAATGTTCACTCTTTTTGGACATTTGATGGTAGGATATTTACCAAGAAAAGCGAAAATTCGACAAAGGTACTCATCAAGAGTGTTGACGACATCAGTGACTTGATTTATAATTAATAAAGTTCATGATCTCTGATTTATTTATGAAATAAATTGATGCAATTTATACGTACTCAAGTGAACCAAATGTTAGTAATATTGTATAAAACATGTTTACATACTTACCGATATATACTCAATTACAAGAAACAATAAAGGTCCAGTGTGAGAAACAATTTTATTGCAAATAATCCGATTTTTCTTTTTCAGATTATTTAGTCTGAGAAGATTTTTTTTTGTCTCATTTATGAATAATTAGTCGTAGTCAATTGCTAGTATGTGAATTATGACAAGAGATTAAAGAATATCGTAGTCCACTTTTGAATTGTAAATCGTGTAAAATTTATAAATTTATCTAATGGCCTGTATTTTTAGATATCCCATAGATTTAATAGGAACATGTATTTCTACAATAAGTCTCCTATTGAAAAAGAACTAAAGACCCAAAGTATTGATAGCGTTTGTTCGTTTACATTTATTTCCTCCTGAGGTTTGTTCACAAATATAAACAAACACAGTGCAACAAATCGTGTCAAGGTAAATAGTGTATGTCTATAAATAGAATAACGATCAATAATCCTTGAAGAAAGGGTGAACTCGAATAGCAATACGAATGAATTTTGATACAGAATATGTAAAGAGTAGGCTAATTAGCACTCGTTTTTGAAATGTTTTTTAGAAAGCGTTTAATGGAAAGGTATGAACAATGACTAGAAAATAAGGATAAAAACATAAGTATACTCAAAGTGATCGAGCTATGCATTAATTCCAGCCTTGACTGTTTATCCTGTTTCTGGGATTTTGTATATGTATGGGCGAAATTTCAGCGATGTCGTTGGTTTTTGGCCGTCGGTCTGTTTGTCGTTCAAATTGCTAGATAATGTTCGGATAAAATTTTAACGATGTTGTTGGTTTAGGACGTCGGTCTGTTTGTCGTTCAAAATGTTTGTTAAATCTTGTAGACGCAAGCGTAATCTACTATTTTTTTTCTTAATATTTGTGCCGGTTTTCGGTTATGGTGCATTTGCGGCGAATAATTCTTACTTTATTAACTAATTTCGTTGTTGTATTCCTGCTAATTTCTAAGTGGCCTTCGGACTTTTGATTTTTATTCCAACCCTGGTATTTCCTGTTATTGTGGACTGATAATCTTTTTATATCTTAACATTTATCTTGTATAGGCAATAAACACTATTCATTACTATTATAATAGCACAAATGCAAGTTATTATTTTATTATTTTTAAGTATCTTTTTAACTAGGTCTAACAGGTGGTGCAGGGATAAATATTGAGTTAAGCCTTGAAAACTGTCCGATCATTTTCTATGCATGTTGTTAAAGCTTAGAAACTATAAAAATGAAATTAAGTCATTTTTTGTACATATGATTTAACAACTATCATATCTGAATAGTTTCAATTACTTTAGTCTGTTTTTTTTTGTACAGAAGTGGTACTCTGTATGTCTCCAGAACAACACATCTGCATTTGTAATGTAAATTTACATTGGTTTGTTTTGATATGCATTCTTGTTTGTATACTCTTTATATTGTTTTTATGTTCGTTTCTTCAATTTCCAACTGATGGGGCTGACTTGTTCTATTTCTTACCTTATCATGGATACATTTATTTGCTAGATAATGGGTAATGATGTAGCCACATACAGACTGTCGATAGGTTCCTTTTATGGTCAAGCTTATGCATCTGTTCATGCTAGATACTATATAATCTTTAACTTTAGTACACGAATTATTATTTTCAGTCTCCTTAAGATATTAATTTATATTCGTAAGGTTTTGGAACTTTGTCGCATATCCCATATATCCAATATATATTTTCTCCTTATTTTACTGATACTTATAATCCTTGATAATGATGTACACCAGAATCCCGAACCCCAGGAGCATGAACTTTCTATATTTCATTTAAATATTCGAAGTATTCGAAATAAATTACAGTTTTTAGACGACATAACCTCGGAATTTTTCTGTGGTATGTATAACAGAAAGTCATTTAGACCAAAGTATTGATAACTCTGATATTCATATTGACAGTTTTTTCAGATATTATACTAAGAAAAGATAGATATTGTTCTCTTTTATTCTCATGATATTTGTGTAAAGGAAAGAAGCGATTTAAATTTTGATGAGGCAGAATTGATATGGTTTGAATTGATAATCCCAAATTCTAAATTATTAGTGTGCAGTGTTTATCGATCACCAGGTTCCGATAACTCCTGGGAAAAATTGAACAGGCACTGAATTATACTGAAAATATAATTATAACTGGGGATCTTAATGTTAACTTAATATCTGATTCAAACAACCGACTCAAAGAAATGATGACTACACTGGGATTAACAAATATTATCGACTCACCTACGCGTATGGGAGCATTACTAGATCCTATTCTAGTATCAGACACTAACACTGTAATTGATTCCGAAGTTATCCATATTCACCGATCGATAAGTGACCATGACGCTACACTTGTCAATATTAAAGTTCAAAACATAAATAAAAGTGCATATAGTCGGAATGTATGCATGTATAAACATGCTGACTATGACAAATTAAATGAAGAAATATTACAATTTCATTGGGAACCTTTTCTTATGGAAAGTAATAATATAGATTCAATGGCTGAACGTTTCACCAATAAGTATCTTGAAATGATTAGGCGACACATTCCCTCCAAAACAGTACGAATAAGACCGAACGATAAACCGTGGTTTAACTCGGAAATAAAAAGAGAAATTAGAATAAGGGATCGCCTACATAGTTTATTACGTAAAAAAACGTACAGATGTGACCCTACAACGCTTCAAATCACAAAGAAACAAAGTTAATAATATGATAAAATACGCTCGTGAACAGTTTTTTCTTAGTGCAGATGAATTAGTAGATTCCTATTGCAAAAATGATCCCAAGTCATACTGGTCCCTAATTTAAAAGCTCTTGAAAGGTACAAGTTCACAGTTTTCAATACCCCCATTTGTTGATTCAAATCACAATGATTTTTAGTTGATATGTAATGATAAGGAAAAGGCAGATCTCTTGAATAATTATTTTTGTTCAATCTCAACAATAAACGATAACAACCTGGAACCACCCGATGTACCAAATAGGACTAATGGAACTTTCTCTAATATATGGATGTCATAGATATTCTCCAAACTTTAAAAATCGGAAAAGCAAGTGGAGAAGACGGTATTAGTCATCAAATGCTTAAGTCTACAGCAGATACTATATGTAAACCCTTAACAATATTATTTAATTTTTCTCTACGTAACGGAAAATTTCCTTCTAGTTGGAAAATTGCAAGGGTTAAGGCTGTTTTTAAAAAAGACAACAAGAACCTTCCTTCAAATTATAGACCAATTTCCCTGTTAAGTTGTGTCGGTAAAGTCATGGAGCGTGTAGTATATAAGTATATGTTTAACTATATTGTAGAATATTCCCTATTATATGAATATCAGTCAGGTTTTATGAAAGGTCATTCAACAGTTTTCCAGTTATTAGAGATGTATCACAGAGTCTGCCAAAACTTAGATGATCATTATTCCAATATCATTATATTTTGCGATATATCCAAAGCATTTGATCGCGTTTGGCATAAAGGTCTTAAGAAAAAATTAAAAACTTATGGAATATCAGGCGAGATATTAAATTGGTTAGAAGATTATATTACAGATCGGAACAGTAAATAATGAACGATCAGCTTTTGGGTCCGTGAAAGCTGGTGTACCTCAAGGTTCAGTTTTGGGACCTTTATTGTTCTTACTGTATTTAAACGATATCACTGATAACTTGACAAACTTGGCGAGACTCTTTGCTGATGACACCTAACTGTCGTATTAAAACAATGAAACTTAAAATAAATTCAGATTTAAGATTACTTGATCAGTGGGCAAAAAATTGGCTTGTTGATTTCAATCCAAAGAAAACACAAGCACTCGTAATATCGAGTACTACTTCCCAAAGTATGGATATTAAATTAAGTAATGAACCTGTTGAAGTTGTTAAGAATCATAAACATTTGGGTATAACCTTTTCTCCTGATGGAAACTGGGCAACGCATATAGATAATATTGTGAAATCAGCTCTTAAGCAAGTAAATGTACTTCGTAAATTGAAATTTACTCTCTCTAAACGAGCACTATCAAATATTTATTTATGTTTTATAAGACCAACATTGGAATATGCTTGCGAAGTCTGGGATGGGTGTTTCGAAAAGGAAGTTGAAAAGCTAGAAATGGTCCAACTAGAAGCCGCAAGAATAGTAAATTTTCAAGTAAGGACTCTTTACATTTTGAAACAGGGTGGGATACATTGCAGAATATACGTAAATATCGCAAAGTTACTACATTTTACAAAATGCATAATAGATTATGTCCTGATTATTTAATACACTGTCTTCCACCATTAGACGCAAATGCATACAACCTTTGAAACAGTAACAATTACATACCGCCAAGATGTCGACTGAGAGTCTCTGCAAATTCATTTATTCCTTCAGCAGTTCGTTTGTGGAATGAACTAGATATGTCAATTCGACATATGCCGACGATTTCGTCATTCAAAAATCAGATTAAACCCATTTCTTTTAAAGCTCCAGAGTACTACAGTGAAGGTCCGAGGAAACTTAGTATCTTGCATTCCAGAATAAGGCACCATTGTAGCTCATTAAACGCAGATTTAAAGAGAATAAATGTTATAAGCGACCCAAAATGTAGCTGTGGGTCCCCGTACGAAGATGCTTTTCATTTTTTTCTTGAATGTCCTTTGTATTAATATCAAAGAATAACCTTATTTGCGGGTCTCGATGATAGTGATAAAAATATTGAAAATCTCCTCTTTGGTAATGATGACCGTGACGATCAATATAATTCGTTCATATTTGGAAAAGTTCGACAATATATAAAGCAAACTTAAAGGTTTGATTGCAAATCAGCCTCCTTGGTTATGTATTTGGTTAATTCTATTTTAGTATTTTCACTAAACTATATTATTTGTATTATTTTATGTGTGTATGCTTTGCTGTCAATGTTGTATGTGTATACTTTGTAAGGAGAGGACAAATATAAGTTGATATAACTTGTGTCCAATCCTTTTTTCTTTGAGCAATAAAATATTATTAAACTAAAACAGCATGAGGC
>MJUU01020836.1:0-11871 GCA_002080025.1 Modiolus philippinarum
AACAGAATCCTTTTCCTCTTTTAAGAAACAGATCTTACGTAAAAATTTCAAAGTTCCTTCTTTTTATTATTCTGGTAGCAGACTTGGTCAAATTTTTCATGCACGGTTACGAATGAACTGTAGTTCTTTAAATGTACATTTATTTTTGAAAAATTTGGTTGAATCACCCAGGTGTGTTTGTGGTGAAATTGAATCGGTTCAGCATTATATTTTATATTGTAATAGATATCTTAATGCTAGACAAGATATGCTGACTTCTCTTATGAATATGAATTTGAATGTTTTAGTAGATACAAATCTTTTTATTTTTGGATCCACTGTTCTATCTGATGAACAAAACTGTGAAATTTTTAAGCTTTTTCAAAAATTCATCATCAAAAGTAAGCGTTTCAATTCTTGAGTCACTGGATATCTCATACAAATTCCTTTATTTTTCACATTATCTATTCCTTGATATCTTTCTATCTAAACCCCTTTTTAAATTTAATTAATATAGTTTATTAGCATATAAGAATATTCTGAGCATGCAACTTATTATATGAATATACTATGTCTTTTTAATATGGAGACAGATTTATAAAAGCATTATGCTTGTTTCTGAATCCTATTTGTTGTTATAATATGTATGTGTATAATATTTGTATGTTACTTAACTAATAAATATGTTTAAACCAAATATACTTGAACATGTAAAGCCCCAACCCCCTTTTTTCATCCATTGATATCAGGAACTAGAACTTTTGTACAGCCACTTCAAAATAATGTACAACTTCAGATTTGCTTTTATGTTGTGTTCATAATACGCTTTAATAGACGGGTTAATGTAAGTGCATCTCATATTTTCCCGCTCGGCTGTTAACCCAATATCTTTTATTGAACTGTTTCAGGACTGAGAGCTCAGCGGAAAGATTAATAGTAGAGAAAAATTAAAAAGTTGAATAACATATATTTTCAACTTGAAATGAATATGATAGCATGAAGTTTTTAAGCCAAGTTCATTATACGTTCTTTCTATGTCTATAATTCGGATGTATGCGTACACTGGCCTAACAGTTTCATTCAAAACTTTACATCAATAAAGTTTGTAAAAAAGGATCACGTGAATACGTGTGCCGAACTAATGTGAACCTGCTTGTGAACCTGCTTCAGGTCGGGAGAAATTGGCAGCTTAAAAAGGTGGGGTGTTTCCGGGTGTTGAAAGTCCCTTTTTTACTGGGAAAAAGTGTAATTTAAATTGAAAAAAAACTCAACTGGACCCCTCCATTCTTTCTAGGACCTGACTGAAATCCGGCTTTTCTCGAAGAATGGGTACGCCAGTAGGGTCATATTTGCAATGAAAGACCAAATAAATGACTTTTTTGGGGCAAAGTCTGAATTCGTAATTAAAGAACAGCGACGTAAAAAATATTTATGATTGTGGATAAACGGGTGTGCATTATAGCAAAAATAAATACTTTGTAAGACAAAACAAAAGACCTACAAATAGACAAACAGAACGCTATGGTTAGAAAAGCATGCTAGAAATAAAATGATTTAAAAATTAAGCGTTGGGTCTAGCTGAACGAAATAGTTTGGAACTGAATATATTTCCCATCTTGATGAAAATTAAATTCTACTTTCACAAAAATAGAATAAACAAATAAATAAATAAATAACATGCTGTAAATATAGTATAGGTGTTCCAGAACAGACGAATTGTGTGTGGTTGTGGCATACTCGTCACAAATTCAGACTATAAATTTATGATCAGACAGACGTCAAGGTCCCCCCTTTTCCCCTTTATCTATAGATGGAAAAATTAAAATATCGCAAAGACATTCTCTGTGAAGGCACACTGATATAGACTATTAGAGATAAGAGAAACATGTTAATTGATACGAGATATCATATAACAAATCGTTATCTCTCATGAAACATAGACTGTTTCCACCATATCATTATCACGGCGGGGACCAGATAATTTTTGTTCAGATAGTAAATTTGGATTATCTCCCGTAAGCAGGACAATATGTGCCATATGAGGCAGCCTCATCTGCAGTTTTACTTTTATTCAGGGCTCTCCCGTTAGAAGCTGAAATCCATAAAACGGTTTTTTAGCTCAACTGGCTATGCCAGGGTAAGTTGGCGTCCGTCGTCCGTCGTAAACTTTTTTCAAGAATCTTTTCCTCTAAAACTACTTCGCCAATTTTAACCAAACTTGGTCTTGATCATAACCAGGGTATGTAGTTTCAAAATTGTATCCGCGGAGTCTGGAAACCAAACAACATGGCCGCTGTTACTAAAAAAGCAAAACATAGGGGATAAATTGCTATTTTTGGCAAATAACTTAAAAAACCGTTGCGGATATCAAATATTTGAAAAAAAAAATGATCAGCATGACAAGATCTACCCACCCTGCAATTTTGAAGAAAATCTGATGACCCAATTTAGAGTTCTTGCCCTTTTCCATAAATTTTCAAAATTTTGATGTTCTTTATTTTTTGTTAAAAAACTATAATAGATAGAGGTTAAGTTTAAAATGTTCAACATATCAAGATCTACCCACATACAAATTTTGAGGAAAATCCAAATACTCGTATAAGAGTTATTGCCCTTTATTGGTAAAATTTTTCGTGATTTTATATATATTTCGCCTTGTATTTCAAAAACAGTTTGAGATAGAGGCTAAGTTTGGATTGCAAAAATGTTCAGAATGTCAAGATATACCCACATGCCTATTTTGAAGAAATTCCAAATACTCATTTAGGAGTTATTGCGCTTGAATTGTCAAATTTTTCGTGATTTTATATATTTCATCTTATTTTTCTATGGTTCTGTTGGTAAGGGTCCCATACTGTTGTTGCATATTCCATTTGTGGTCTTACTTAACTTTTATGTGCCTGTTCTTTTATTGATTTAAAGCCTATATGCAGGTTTCGATGTAGGAGCTGGCTTTATTGCCGATGTTGTTGATGTGTTCACCCCAGTCTAGATCGTGTGTGATGGTACATCCCAAGTATTTTACTGATGTTCCATGCTGGAGTTTATGTAATGTAGCTTGTATTCATCTTTCCTTGGACTTTTCTTTTTGGCTATACTGTCAGAACACTGCATTTTTCTGGATGAAATATTTTACGAAAGGATATGGAGTAAATGAACATGAGACCATTTTCCATGATCTTTCCCATCCTTCAAGTTTCGTGGAGTTTCATGCAGTCTTGTTCAGATGTTATCGTCATGTATATATTACTGTATCGTCTGGAAATAATCTGACTGTTGAGTGTAGTTTTTTTTTGCATGTCATTGATGTAGAACAGAAAGAGACTTGCACTAAGGAATGACCCTTGTGGTACGCCAGATTCAATTTTAACCTTGTCAGATGATTTTCCTTCGACAACTACTGATTGTGTTCTATTTATGAGGAAGTCCTTTATCCAGTTGTTTGTCTTATTTCGAATACCATAGTGAATTAGTGATGTAGCTTGTGTAGTAGCAGGCTGTGTGATACCTTCTCACAAGCTTTTGAGAAGTCCAGTACTATGATGTCTGTTTGTTTTCCCTTTTCTAGATTCTTTGTGATGTCGTCTATATGCATTCCAGGAGAGTTGTGTTTCACACGATCTTTTACTCCTGAACCCGTGCTGTAGTGGATACAGTGTGCTATTTGCTTCTGCATGCCTCATGATGTTAATTGTTACGATATGTTCTAGGATCTTACAACATATGCACGTGAGTGATATTAGCCTGAGTGATATTGGCCTGTAGTTTGCTGGAACATATTTCTGGCCCTTTCTGAAAGCTAGTGTGATGTTTGCAATTCCCCAGTCATCTGATATTTGTCCTGTTTCCATGGAAATGTTGACGATGATAGTAAGTATTGGTGCAATTCCTTGAGTACAATGGCTTTTATATTGTCTGGTCCAGCTGCCTTTTGTGGATTAAGGTTCTTGAGTTGTTTGTGTACACCTGGACAAGTGATGACAATTTTGTCGTTATGTGGATATCTTTCTGATGGGTCTGTCATAAGTCCTCTTATTGGTTCTGGTGCTGATAAAAAAAAACGGATTTGAACTGGTAATTTGGTATGTTTGCCTTGTTAATTGGATCTGTTTCTAGTTTACCATTTCTTTTCAGTGGTGCCACTCCGGTTTTGTCGTTCTTTTGTGCTTATTTTAGATTTTAGTAATACGTTTGTACATAGCTCGTACAGTATTTGACCATGGATTATATGAATTGTGATAATTAAAGAAGTTAAAATTTCAGTATAAAATTCATAGATTAGAATATAAAATAGATAGTGAGAAAACACAGAGAAAATATTCTAAAATAAATGGAGCATGGATCATTCTAGTTGAAACGACAAATGGGTTTTTTATATAATGGGATGCTGCGTGGCTTTTTGTGTTTTCTTTTTAGTAATAATGTAGTACAGAAGTACGGACAATTTGTCCCAAAAGGAGGGACGGGTATACCAGAGTATCAAGCAAAAACTCGTGAAGGAATGTGTATGTTTCCAAAGGGCGACCATCTTGTAAAATCACCTTTTTACAGGGGACCACCCATTGACTATCATGGCCAAGACTGATTCCAGTAGGTTCAGTAGTCTCAGAGACCTCCGAAAGTGTTCCAATAGGGCCAAATGTTCAACTATATTCCCCACTGTAGGCCATCTTCAATAAAGTGCAGATTTTAAAAACACCTCTCTTTTATCCCCTGATGAGTTTTACTTAAGGATATTGGTTACAGATAGCATACTTAGATAGTCAAAAGATCAGGTCTGGGATAGGGACCCCAAAGTAAACTAAATCTTTTTATGACGGGATGCGGGGTGGCTTTAGAAAGATACTGATCTGAAGCGTTCTTATATAAATATTTCAACATATAAAGGGTGTTTAAACATGAACAATGTATACAAACACATGTACATGCACCTCAAATATCTATTTCTATATTTTCCTGTAACGTATCGTGCTGCTCTTCTTTGTACTTTTTCAATTTTTCACCCCAGTCTAGATCGTGTGTGATGGTACATCCCAAGTATTTTACTGATGTTCCATGCTGGAGTTTATGTAATGTAGCTTGTATTCATCTATTATATTCTTTGTGATGTCGTCTATATGCATTCCAGGAGTTGTGTTTCTTCACACGACCTTTACTCCCGAAAACGTGCTATTTGCCTCTGCATGCCTCATGATGTTACTTGTTACGATATGTTCTAGTATCTTACAACATATGCACGTGAGTGATGTTGCCCTGTAGTTTGCTGGAACATATTTCTGGCCCTTTCTGAAAGCTGGTGTGATGTTTGCAATTCGCCAGTCATCTGGTATTTGTCCTATTTCCATGGAAATGTTGACGATGATAGTAAGTATTGGTGCAATTTCGCTACAATGGATTATATGGATTCTGATAATTGGAAGTTTATACGCAAAGAAGTTAAAATTTCAGTAATTTATAGATTAAAATATAGAATAGATAATGTGAAAACCCGAGAAAATATTCTAAAATAAATGGAGCATGGAACATTCTAGTTGACACGACAAATGTCCCTTTTTGACTATACCGTGATATTGTCTTTGCCGAAATTGACATTATTACTAAAAAGAAAACACAAAAAGCCACACAGCATCCCATTATATAAAAAGCCAGGTGGGACAACATCAAAACTGGTATGGCATCATACTTAGGAAAAATAAAACAACTTCACGGAAGAACAAGATGTTGGAGCTAGTACTATGTAGGAACACTTCAAACATGAAATAGAAGAACTTGTGAAAACTTAATGTTCCACATAAAACGGCCAAAAGAAGAGACAGCCCACCATGGATAACACCTGATATAAAGAAACTCATAAGAAAAAGACAGGTTATATAGAAGAAAAAGAAGTCGATGGATAATCAAATTACAGAAAAATTTAAATTGGCCAAAAGAGCAGTCCAGAGAGAACTCAGAAGGGCCTATTGGAAACATGTCGGTGAAGAAGTTATAACACCGCAAGAAAATGACAACCAATATAGTGGAATGAAGCGTTTCTGGACTTACATCAAACACAAACACACAGACAACAAAGGTATAGCACTGTTGAGCCCTTAAGTGTAATCCTTACCTTTAATGTAATCCGATTACACTTAAGGTTGAGGACCACCCTTTAATGTAATCCCGGTTACATTTACGGTTGCAGGATCTCCCTTAGTTGTAACCGATTACAATTAAGGGAGATAGTGCACATATGCCTACAGTACCTACCGTAATTGTAATCCCTCGGAATTAGTTTGCAATTTGCAGCACATATAAGATATTGATATTGATATTGATGTTGACAGGCATAATGACAGTAACAACTCAGATGCACATGGTGTAAACATTGATCGATTTGCCGTTATGGTTTGCGAAAAAAATGTTGACCTCTGTCAAGCAACTGACTCCTAGTCGTCTTTCAAGTTAAGAAGAGTTTGTAAACTCTTCCTGTTAATTATTAATCGTCGGCCGTTGCAAGTCTATTTACCGAATACGTCTCTCTCTCGGGAAACAACCATGTGAGTGTTAGGATGCTGATCCAAAGGGCTGGCCAGGGTAGTGGTTTAGCTATCGACTTGCGGCATATATTTAAACATGGATTAATGCATGGTTGCATTTACGACCTTTTAGACATAATTGGTATAGTGGTGCGAATTGGCGAAATAAATGAGCGCCAATATTTAACGATCATTTGTCTACTTAACCAGAAATGTCTAAAGATTATGATTAAAAATCAAATGCGACCATGCATTCTTTTTAGCACATCATCTTAGTTTTTGTCATAATTTGGCATACGACGTTCGTATTTCTTCACATTTTGACTATCTCCTCTGAAACCAGTTGACTGATATAGGCCAACCTTTAGATTATGGCAGGCCATTTTGACTTGTCCTCTGAAATAGAGTATCCCTAATACTAAGATTTACATAGATTGATAAGATTTGTCAAAATGGTATGACCACCAAGTTGGAACATACATGTAGTTTACGTAACTTTGAACTCCATCTGGAAAGTACATTTGTAACTGCTGAAACTAACTGAAGCAAAATCTCATACGAATACCAAAGCAACAAACCAAATGAATATATGACGAGAAAACGCTCACCACACAACATTACAAGGATACAGAAACACTCAAAGTACCACCTAAAAATAACACCCTACCTACTATGTACTGGATTCCTAAACTTCACAAAAATCCCTACAAACATCGTTTCATTTCGGCTTCAAGTAATTGTTCTACCACAAATTTGTCCATCAATTTAACCAGTGCACTCACTTGTATAAAGGAGTTAGTCAAAACTATTGTGAAAAAACATATCAAAACTCTGGTGTAAATTACTTTTGGAGTGTAAAAAATTCTATTGAAGTTTAAGATAAATTACAATTTATAGATAGACCAGTTTCATCTATTGACAGTTATGATTTTTCTACACTTTATACAACCCTTCCGCATAATTTGATTAAATCTAAATTGGGTGAACTTATTAAATGGTCTTTTAAATTTTCGGGTCTTCAGTTTATTTGCTGCAACAAAAAGCAAGGATTCTTCTCCAATATCTATTACAACAATTATTGCTCCTGGACATGAGATGATATGATTAAGGCACTGAATCTCTTGCTAGACAACATTTATGTTCGTTTCGGCACCATTGTTTATCATCAGGTCATTGGAATCCCCATGGGTACTAATTGTGCACCTCTCATTGTAGATCTTTTTCTGTTCTGTTACGAACGGGAATTCATGGAAAAAACTACAAAATGGAACTGTACCAAATAGTGATAAACTTATTTCTATTTTCAATGATAATAGCAGGTATATTGACGATATCCTTACTATTGACAATCCCCAGTTTTTAGCTTATGTTGACACCATTTACCCACAACAACTGAAACTAAATAAAGCAAACAATGATTCTAAACACTGCCCTTTTCTGGATCAAAGTATCACCATTGACTCTGTTAAATTAAAAATAAAGTTTATGATAAAAGGGATGATTTTGATTTTACGATTACTAATTTCCCCTTTCTTGACGGCGACGCTCCCCTAGCTCCATCCTACGGGGTGTATATATCTCAACTTGTACGATTCGCTCGCATTTGTTCCACCCTTGATGATTTTAATGAACGTAACCTTACTCTCACATCCAAACTTTTACAACAAGGTTACAGATTTCATAAATTATTAAATGCTTTTAAGAAGTTTTACAGAAGATATGAACATTTGATATCCAGATATGGCGTGACTCGCAAACAGCTAATAACAAAGGGCATTTCTCATCCTCGATTTTATGGAAATGTCGTTAAAAAAATGTCAAAAACTGATAAATAATCCAGAAAAACTGGGACGTAACTTACATTCTTTACGTAATAGTGGATATCGACGAGATATTCTGAACAAATCCGTTAAATTGGCTTTGGATTCCAGTGACCTGAAGACTTTACATATATACTGGCCTCTCACTGATACTGCCGATGTCTACTGAAATACTTGAAGACTCTTTACCAAACCCTTCGGGGAGTTTTGAGTTTGATTTTTCTTCCGTAGTGCGACAGATTTGTACCAGCAGACTAGATTCCTTGAGCTAGCCGGCAGTTTAGCGGCGAGCACTCTTTGACCCTTCTTTCAAAATTACGTTTTGTCTTATGCTTTTTCTGTTCCAAGATAGTGGTCATTGAGTTAGTAGTCTACCTGTATTGGGTTTTATTCGCATGTTTATGATACTATAGGGAAACGGGATAGAGAAAGGGGAGGTTTGGGTACCCATAAACCGGTTTAACCCTACCACTGGCTTTTGCTAGTGCCGGTACCAAGTCCGGCTATCCCGAGTTCCTGTCGTTATTTATGTTTGTCTCTTGTTTTCATTATTGCTTTTCTGGTTCAGTTTGCTTGTAGATTGTGGCATGTGATTGTAGTTCCTGGCCATTGTAGGTGTTCGCTGTTCTCCTGTTTTTGTAACAGGTTATATAGAAGAAAAAGAAGTCGATGGATAATCAAATTACAGAAAAATTTAAAGTGGCCAAAAGAGCAGTCCAGAGAGAACTCAGAAGGGCCTATTGGAAACATGTCGGTGAAGTTCTAACACCGCAAGAAAATGACAACCAATATAGTCGAATGAAGCGTTTCTGGACTTACATCAAACACAAACACACAGACAACAAAGGTATAGCACCAATGCGACACAACGGACTTCTCCATTCAGAGCCTATGGATCAAGCAAATATACTAAATAAGCAATTTCAATCGGCCTTTTCTGAAAGACAAGACCATACAAAATAGGAATTTCAAGACAAATGTTAAATGGAAGGAAACTACCCAATAGCACCGGATATAAAAATAACATGTGGAGGAGTACTTAAACTATTACAGAATTTAAACCTAAAGCAGCAGGGTCATATAACATCCGGCCGAAAATATTTAAAGAACCGGCATAAGATATAGCACCAATTCTGACCATCACTACAAACTGGGAAAGTATCACCAGACTAGAGATCAGCCAACGTTAGCACTGTTTACAAAAAAAAGTGATCAACATAAGACCGAAAACTATAGACCAATCTTTCTAACATGTGTATGCTGCAAACTTATGGAACACATCATCACTAGTAATATAATGAACCATGCAGACAAAACCAACATTTTGTACCCTTTACAACACGGATTCAGGAGCAAAAGATTATGTGAAACCAGGCTTATAACCATTAATATGTCAACGGGTACACAAACTGATGTACTCATTATGGACTTTTCAAAAGTATTCGATAAAGTGATCATAGCCTCCTCGTCCATAAACTAGATTATGGATAAAAAAAATTCCTGTCAGATAGATCCCAAGCAGTAGTGGTTGATGGAGAGAAATCCAACTATATCAATGTAGACTCAGAAGTACCACAAGGCTCTGTCCTGGGTCCCGCATTATTCCTTTTCTACATAATCGATATGCCGTCTAGACTAAACTCAGCCGTGAGACTATTTGCAGATGACACTATAGCCTATCTGGCAATAAAAACTGTAACCCATGCACAGAATCTACAATCTGATCTGAATAAACTTGGAGTGTGGGAGAAAAAAATGGAAGATGGAATTCCATCCAGATAAGTGTAACATCTTGACCATGTCACCAAAAAGGGTAAACCTATTAAATTTGAATACAAACTACATGGGCACAATGCACAATCAGTGAACTACGCAAAATATTTAGGCTGTCTTATTTCATCGGATCCCAACTGGACAACATACATGTAATAGTATGTGGAAAAGAAAACAAAACATTAGGATTCCTGCGGAGAAATTTAAACATTGGTTCCACAACAACAAAACAAAATGCGTATAACTCACTAGTTAGACCAAAAGTAGAATACGCATCCACATGGGACCCCTACACACAGAAGGATATACGCACATTAGAAATGATCCAGCTAAGAGGAGCCAGATACGTTTGTAACAAACATGGGAATTGATCAGTGTAGACAACATGCTAAACACACTGAACTGGAAACCATTAGACAAGCGAATTAAAGAGGCTAGACTCAATATGCTTTATAAGATCAATAGCCAAGAAGTAACAATCAATAAAGAAAACAGACTCATCCCACCAAGCCGCAAATCTAGGAACACACACTAGATTCCATCTACAAACAGCGACTATAGAAAGTATTCATTCTTCCCACGAACAACCCGGGACTGGAATGCGTTACCACTCATGGTGTCAGCTGGGTCACTCAATACCTTCAAAGAACGAATCCACGTTGGCCAACATCACAGATTAGATACAAACAAGCGTACATAGTTTTAGCTGTAAATACTGTTTTGGTTGATAACAAGCTAAGCTCCCC
This sequence comes from Modiolus philippinarum, assembly GCA_002080025.1. NCBI lineage: Eukaryota > Metazoa > Mollusca > Bivalvia > Mytilida > Modiolidae > Modiolus > Modiolus philippinarum. The sequence goes on from MJUU01020836.1 coordinate 10,834, forward strand.
AGAGCATATAGATCTGATTAGAACATTCACCTATCTCTTGGAGCATAATTTTAGATATTTATTTCAAGCCTTCAAGAGTTAGACCTCATCCTGAGTATGCTGCAGCGGTTTGGTCCCCATACAAAGCACAAGATCATTGTAGATACTATAGAAAACGTACAGAGGAGGGCAACCAAACAAATTACATCTCTAGTCTTAAAAACTCTGACTACCCAGATAGACTTAGGAAATTAAATATGCCAACTTTAAAATACAGAAAATTAAGGGGTGATATGACGGAAACATTCAAAAATATATTGGGAGTGTTTGACAAAGAAGTTACACAAGGTGTATTTGATTTGATTTAGATCATAATTCCAGGACAAGGGCCACAATAAAAAAAAATAAAAAGAAATTCAGTAAAACAAACTTGAGAAAATACTCCTTCAGCATCAGAGTACTCAGTAGTGGAAATCGGAACACTAATAGAGGCAAAAGACCTGAGACAGCTAGACAAGCACTGGGAACACCAAGAGGTGAAATTCGAGCCAAAAGCTGACTGACAAATCAAGATCAATCCAATTCACATCGAACTTAACAGAAGAAATAGAGGCGGACAAAGTGGCACAGAGCCAAAGTCCGCAGTAGAGGCCTAATTAACTGATTAACCCAACATAGTATTTTAAAATTGGACTTGCGCACTCGACATGGCATTACAGGGACTATTCATTACATGTCCATATTTATTTTATTTTATTTTTTTTTTATTGAAAGACTTATCCCTGTAATGTATAGTCCCTAGGCAGTATAATGAACTAGTTGATTGTGGCCATTAAGGCAGTTCTAAGCAGAAGCAGAACGTCAACGCAATCAAAGTTTTTCTGGTAATCGTCAAAATAATATTATATCTATCGGTTAATATAAAAATCAATTAGTTTTTTACTCTATACTTTATGTTAAAAAAGGAAGAACATTATTTCTACTTAATAAAGGCCAAAAGAAAAAAGAAAAAACTATAGTAATCTCGTAATATAAACATATTATCAATTTAATTGTTTT
>MJUU01020837.1:9903-20700 GCA_002080025.1 Modiolus philippinarum
GATTATTTTTGGAACCTAACAATATCTAAATTTTTGTAAATTTTGTTGAAAACTAAGGAGTATCTCCCTCATGCAAAGCTCTGTCCTTAGCTGATTTTTGACTTTACATTTAGATCATATTGGTTATTTGTTCTCTATCAGTTTTTAAACATCTTTGAGTTTATGGACTTCCAAACATTTAGATTTAATCTGCACTGAAGAGACATAAGTTGTCGAAATGATCATATGCAGAAAATAAATTCACGGGAACTTCGGTAATTACTTAGTATTTATCACACTATCCTTAGCAATCTTGATATTGGTAAGGATGTGCGATTTGTTTTTTGTGATATTTCTAAGGCCTTTGACCGAGTTTGGCATAAAGGTCTTTTATTCAAATCGCGGGAAATTGGAATAAATGGAAAACTTTATAACTGGATTAAAGATTACTTAGATGAAGGCAAACAAAAAGTAGTCTTGGATGGATTTTGATCTGGGTGGGAAGATATTGATGCAGGGGTACCTCAAGAACTGTTTTGGGTCCCTTTTTATTTCTTATATATATTAATAACATAGTTGATGGTCTTAATTGTCATATCAAACTATTTGCAGATGATACATCTTTATTTATTATTATAGATGAGCAAAATTATATTCAGGTTGCTGATTATTTAACAGCTAATCTTGAGCATATACATAACTGGTCCCAACAATGGGCAGTGAATTTTAATCCATCAAAGACTGAATCTGTTTTATTTACAAGGAGAAATCCTGATAATATTCCACTTTATTTTCGAGATTCATCCGATCAAGTAAATGATGTAAAAACTCATACCCACTTAGGTTTAGATTTCTAAGGTAATTGTAAGTGGAATGATCATATTGACAAAATTTATAAAAAGTCATGTGAACGACTAAATATTCTTAGAATGTTGAAATATCGGGTGACTCGAAAAGCTCTTATAAATTTATACTTTTCTTTTATTCGTCCAATTTTGGAATATGCCGATACTGTATGGGATAATTGTACTATGTATCAGGCAAATTTACTTGAGAGTGTACAAGTCGAGGCAGGTAGAATAATTACTGGTCTTCGTATTAATTCGTCAAAATCTAAACTGTATGAGGAACTAGGATGGGAACCGCTCTATAAAAGGAGAGAAAAACACAAGCTTATTCTCATGTATAAGATATTAAATGGTCATTCTCCTCCCTATTTATATGAACTTGTGCAACCATATGCTGTAATTGTACATGAATATAATCTTCGTCAAAATATATCAAATAATAATCTCCGGGTCCCCTTTTGTAATACATCAGTATTCTATAATAGTTTTCTCCCTAGTACTATACGTGTATGGAATTCTTTACCTGAAGCTGTCAAGTCCTGTCAGTCCATTCCTTCATTTAAGAGAAGTTTAAACTCTGATCTTAGAAAGTCACCCGAATATTTAAATATTGGAAACAGAAAAGAAAACATAATATATTGCCAGCTAAGAAATGAGGCTAGTAATCTAAATTCACATCTACACTCTCATTTCTTGTCTGACAATCAATTCTGCCCACACTGCGGGGACACGGTTGAAGATAATTATCATTTTTTTATTTCCTGCCCTATTCATGCAACTGTAAGAATACCATTGCAATTTGTTTGCAACGAACTCAACATTGATTTTTGCATCCAAAACATTTTATATGGGAATGAATCATTAAATTATAAGCAGAATGAAACATTAGTTTTTGCTGTCCATTCATTTATTAAAAATAGTAATAGGTTTAATACAATGTTTTCTAGTTTTGAATAAACACTGTACTAGTAGACTGACTTAGTACCCATTCCTATTATATTTTATTTTCTTATTTTTATTTTATTTATTTAGTATTATATTTGCATACTCAGAAAATACTTTTCACTTCTATTTATTAATTTGAAAGTTTTTTTCATTTGCTAATTTTTCTTCCTTGTTCTTTTTTTTACAAAAATTAAAATGATAAATACTTATTAATGAAATATAACCCATTCTATTTATTTATTAATATTCGTTACTATACAACTTGAACAAATTTGGAAAAACCTTCTGAATGGGTACACTATTTAATTTGACATCGTTTGGCAACTGATTTAAGTATCCAGACAAATAGTTTAAAGTTCAATTATACAAATAAATTCATAATCTATTTATACTAGTAAATTAAATTTTATGAAGGGGCAAAAATTATTATTACAATATATGTATTAATATTTCCAATGTGTAAATTATTTTGAATTATGTCCCTTTGACTGTATATTGACCTGTATATTATTGTTATATGTTGCCTTTGTAAGGAGAGGATGTATATAGATTTCGGCCTGCTATCCAATCCTATTCATATTATTTGAATAAAATATATTTAAATAAAAATAATCCTTTTTGTCTTCAAAAGGAACTTAAAGAAACGTCACAATGTACAGTATCGAAATGATCAGTGACACGGCACATAGCAAAATGAAAATGTCAAATGGCACTTCGGAATATCACTATTTTATAACCCAAAGAATGATTGATTCACCAGTATAAACATTATAGATGATTCAAAGAGATTCTGTGCAACTTCTATTCAACACAAAAACACAATATTGAAAATTGCACTTTTCAAATTGCCAGCTCTAAATGCACAGTTCAAATAGCCCGGTCATATTACCTAGCAATCTGACACTTACATGAACACAATATCAAAAAGGCTACTTGAACGGTCAGTAGTCTTAACTCTACAAATATTATATACTCTATATACAGTATCCTTTGAATGTAAACACTATGTGACATTTGCCCTGTCAAATTGCCATTAGCAATATGCACTGTCAAATTGCTACAAGCAATATGCACTGATATCGCTTATCAAACAAAACACAAGATGCCAAAGAATCAAAGTTATTTACAGTTTCACAATAACAGTAGACATTCACTTTACAATATGACAAGACAATGGTCAGTGGTTGCCAATTGCACATTTAACAAGTCAACTTGCCTTATCCTTTGATATTACTGTATTCCGGAATTACGAAAATATGTAATAAATATTTTACTATCACATGGAATCACTATTTCCAAAGAATTGTCCTTCTTATATACACAGATCCCATGTTACACATTCACGATGGTCAACACACTGACGATGAGACCTGGATTTGGCTTCTTTATATACTTCCGGACGAGTCTATTATTATGCAATATGGAGTGGACAGGATATTAAGACCTAAGTATTAATTTTCGAGGTATGACAAGTTATTTTCGGTTCTCCGAATGATAGGAGCAATATGATGTGTAATACTTATAACTCTATATACAAATACGTGTTTCTTTCACCACAATGTAAATACTCTTTATCAAAATGTTTCGTTACTTTAAAAACTTGGATAATTCATCAGTCTGGAAATAATTTCAACAATATAAACCAATCAAATGTCTTCCTGGGTCTTTTCTGCGAATCTGAATGTAGGGTACACACATTTTGAACTGGTTCCCACAATCTTGTAAGTACACGAAAGGCATTTCCGTCACATTACCCAAGCCTCAAATGTCACGCGTCCTCGCATGACTCCTTAGATCACTAATGCCGAGAAATCATCTTCTTGGTGGTTCTTTTTCAAACCCAAACTCTATCTCATGTTAGACACTATTTCCATTGGACATACAACAATATCAAGACAAAGCCTAATCTCGCTTTGCCACTTCAAAATAACAAATCAACTTGGTACAAGTTAGCTTCTGATCCTATAGACCTCTAGCTATCATTCCTCTGGCCTTTGTCAGGCCCTATACCCATCTGACAATGCCAGGCAACACTTAAAAATGTCCATCAGATCTACCCTGATGACACCAAAAAGCACTACCCGTAGATACATAGTCTACCAAGATGTCCAATTTCCCCTCAGCCACATCACATTTAGATTGATCTTTTACACAAACATAGGACGTGGTATTCTTCTCACTGTTCGAAATACCAAATTGAAACAAATTTTGAACTTATCCATGTCCTTTCTATTTGCTTCTCTTATCACATATAAAGCACTGTTACTAGAAATAACGTCTGCAATTCGGAATGTCACTGCCAATGAATAAATTTTAAGTCCTATCAAATTTTACCTCAGCATCGGCTCCTAGGACCCGAGGAGGGGTCTTTAACGTGCATAGGATGTGACGGACCTGAACACGGGACCTCGGTTTATAGTCTCATCCAAAGGACTGCACATAGATCATATACACTACATCGTGCAAAACGGAATTCATATTCATATTTCAAATGAACATAAGTCTGTATCAATGGTAGAAACCTGGGAATCCCACCGCTGCCACCAAATTTGTAACGTGTAAAGAACCAAGAGCGGTCAAAAGAGGTCCGTTACCAGAAAAACTCCGGATTCCCGTTTCTAGAATATACAAGCAATTTGCCGCAAAGAATTCAACACTTGGGTAGCGTCAAATTAACACAATGCACTTTGAAGTATATACAAATGAAATCACCTAAAATATGCACTGTGTTCTTGAAATCTATAAAATGCTTACAGACACTTCTATATTTATATGGAAAGCACAATCCTTTTTGTCTTCAAAAGGAACTTAAAGAAACGTCACAATATACAGTATTGAAATGATCAGTGACACGGCACATAGCAGAATGAAAATGTCAAATGGCACTTCCGAATATCACTATTTTACAACCCAAAGAATGATTGATTCACCAGTATATACATTATAAATGATCCAAAGAGATTCTGTGCAACTTCTATTCAACAGAAAAACACAATATTGCAAATTGCACTATTCAAATTGCCAGGTCTAAATGCACAGTTCAAATAGCGTTGTCATATTACCTAGCAATCTGACACTTACATGAACACAATATCAAAAAAGGCTACTTGAACGGTCAGTAGTCTAAACTCTACAAATATTATATACACTATATACAGTATCCTTTGAATGTAAACACTATGTGACATTTGCCCTGTCAAATTGCCATTAGCAATATGCACTGTCAAATTGTACAAGCAATATGCACTGATATCACTTATCAAACAAAACACAAGATGCCAAAGAACCAAGTTATTTACAGTTTCACAATAACAGTAAAATCAATCAAATGTTTTCCTGGGTCTTTGCTGTGAATCTGAATGTATGGTACACACATTTTGAACTGGTTCCCACAATCTTGTAAGTACACGAAAGGCATTTCCGTCACAATACATATAATATCGTCGTCTGATGTATGTGACGACTCTACATACTATACCTGTCCAATGGATAATATCGTAAGACATTATACTGTGATAAATTAGTTATTTTTTCGTCTGATGATCAGCCCAACATTATTAGACCTACAAATGTTTATTAGCAGATTTTTTATAGTTCCGTCTGTGAGAGTCGAACCATTGCTGTTGTGACATCTATGGCAATGCCGTCTGCACTTCGTTAAGCGCTCGGCCACCTAGTTTATATAAAAATATAGCTTTCAGTAAGCGGATGAAACGTTCTCGTAGGATTAATCTAGGGTTGAAACGAAGTACAGGATGTACTAGACCGATGAATAAGCAATGAAGGGATATGGAGTAAATGTACATGAGACAAAGTCTACAAATACATTGTAAACAATGCAATGGAACAACGCCCCCTAGCCCCGGTTTAAGCGGAATTCATTTGCTAATTATCGAGTATCGTCACATCCATGCTCTATTCATGCTCTACATTATCCATGAATGCGGGTTGTCAACAAACATTAAATTAACTGACAAAGTGTTCTTATAATCGCTGTCATCCGTTGCCCGACAAAAAGAAACTATCGGAAGACAATCACAGCACTTAGACAACCACAGGGCACCCATCGCGTCAAAAGTAAGAAAACTTGGCAAAGTAAAATCCTAAGATCTGGGCACAATAAACAAGTATCGTATATAGCAGAGAGGATTCAATGTCTTTCGACAAGGAAAGCCGTCTCACAAAGTTATAATTCTTATATAGTAGTCTGAAGTATGTGACAACCTAAATACTTTACCTGTCTAATGGATAATATTGTAAGACATTATGCTGTGGTTGATAAATTAGTTATATTTTCGTCTGATGACGATATATTTAATATACAAGTACTTGATTCCTTGTTTTACAAATGCTTTTTGCTACTCTTTTTGTAAATTTGATTTACCTTGTTCCTTGCTATTCTACTCTCTGTGAAGTTGAAAGATAAATTCAACGTCATTACCTTATCTGGCATTTTTATACGGGGAAATTCTTGTATAAGGGAAGCCTAGTATGTACATACACATACTATAGTCCATTTAATTTACTGAATAATTTACCCAACCCCAAACAAATTGCAAAAGAAGTTCTGACTGCTGATTCTGCAGATCTATACATGAAGTTTCGTAGAAAAAAGTCGCTTTTAATATGTAAAGACAACATTTTTTTCTTTGGTCTGAACTTTACATAGACTTTGCTTTTTCTTCTGTAAATTTTGATATAGATTATATTATATACATAAGAAATCCTTAGTTATATCATTTCACTAGATTTGTTATAGCAACTACACATTATATACTTGTCGACATTACAATATACTCACTTTAAGATATCTTCTTAAGCACTCATTTTGTTAAATGTTATAATGACCTTAAAAACATCCTTGACCTTGAAGCCAATGCAAATAATGTACAACGCTTTTGATAAGAAGATGTAATTTACGATTGTTATGAATACATTGTGTTAAACACTTTCATTTTCAATGAATATAAAACATATGTTTATTTTTCATTTTCAAAACGCATCATCATCAGGAATGCTATGTGACACTACCGGAGTTTTGACATTTTCCCAGTACACTCGAAGCATCTTACTGAACATTCAAGTCCGTGTTTTTTACTAGTACAACGTTTGGTTGTACTAGGTGACCAATTAAACGTTTAATAAAGTTTTGTTTGTTTTTGGAATTTCTCATTAAGTTTTCTTTCTTGCTTTTGAATGGTGTTTCATCACCAAAAAATACTTTGGTACCGATGATTTCTTTTATAGCGTCGCTGATGTGTGACATCCTTTGTTGAAACCTTCAAATACTACTGTACCTTTGTTATACTTTTTGTCAATGTATGTGACATAGAGATCACATATTGCTTTAAATGAAATACCATGAGGCCATGGAGTCCGATGAAACAGTGATCCGCCATCAATAACACAGTAACAAGTGCCCATATTGGATCTGCATGCTGAGTTTTCACAGCTGCACGCATTGTCCTAGACGAGTCAAATAACGGAGAAGGGTACGTACTTAGTTCATATGACAATATGCTTGATATATCTTCTGAAAGAGTATTGGCTGCTGTTATTAATCATTGAAACATAAGTTGTGGACTAACATTAATCGCTTCGTTCTTCTTTTTAACAACTGCTTTGTCATTTGCATTGATATATTTAAAAAAATCGGGAAAGCATCTTTACCTTTCAACGATTTTCGTTCCAACAGAAAATGCTACATGGACATCTTCGTCTTCAGTTGCAGTAACTCCTCTTTCGATATTTCGCAATGAGGTCTCTTCTACAAAAACAACAGCGATAGAATACCGAAGGAACAAGGGATGCGATGACAACAAAAATCGAAGTCGAAAGACATGGCAAAAATGGTAACAGAGAAAGACAAAGACAAAACAAGGACGTGAGACAGCCACAATGCACGGAAATAAAAAGACGACATTAAGAACTAAGGCATTCATAGTGTGAACTCCCATGAAAACCGAGAGTGATATAAGGTGCTCTGGAAGGGTAGGCATGTCCTGTTCCGCTAGCGACACCCATCACACTAATATCCTTAATTTCACTTACGGTAGATGTGAAGTGTTTGTGATATCCTTAATTTCAAGCTCTTTCTAGATAGAGGAGATGAAGACAATCACTATAGTGTTGAGTGTTTTGTGAAAAAATATCATGTTTACTACTGAAGCTGGATTTTAAGGAAATGATTAGTTATTTCGGAGAATCACTTCAATGAATTCAGCCTCATAAGGCCTGAGAAACAGATCGATTAAAAGAGGTGCACAGTTTGTGTCTAGTGAAATTCAGATAGTCTTTTGACTAATAAGTCCTCCAAATACAGGTTTGATAAACATTATAAATGGCTAAGCTCATCTAGCGACTACTTTCATGTATACCTTTATAGAATATGTTAAAGATATTTTGAAACTCACATCATCTGTAACTTGAATTGCTTATCATAAATGGACAAAACATTAATAAAATAAATTGATGAGCAACACATACTTCTGGGATAGTGTTTGATAGATGCTGATCTGACCTAAAAAGCATTGAAAGTCACTGTATGAAAATCCCAGTTTCATTTTTCTGTATTTTACGTATTCTGATCCCATGAATATATCCACCAGAACTAGAGATAAAGGGAGTGACAAAAAACAGTAGATCGACATCTTTTTTGGACTTACATCTCGAATTTGACGGAAATGGTCATCTCAATACTAAAATGTGCGATAAAAGGTACGATTTTAACTTATTAATAAAAATTACAAATTTCCTTCACATGGACAGCAATCTTCTCCTACTTACGGAGTGTAGGTTTCACAGTTGATTCGTCACAACTATTGCAAAAAAATCTTGCGGTTTATTTCCACATTTTTCCTATTCAAATATGACACCTTTTTATTATCTGTATCATGCAACATAGAGCGTTGCCACGTGTATGGCGTAATGTATGTCTCTCATGACACATAGTTGCCACATTTAAGCCCAGACAGTTTAATGTGTATCATTTGTATAGATGCAAGGAAGATATGAGATAACATTTTAGGTAAAGACGTCAAGGATAACTTAAAACAACTGATTGGAGGAAAAGCTTAGTCTTCCTTATGTTATTTAAACCAAAACAAACTCTCCCTTAGGGAACGACAATTTGATTTTCAAAGGGGGTGGGTGGTTTGGGGTTAAATAAATAATTTTATCTTATTGGTCCCAGTACAAATGAATATCCTAATCCTGCTTGCCATGAAAATGAATAATTTAATTTTTGAGTTGAAGAATATTTTTTTAGTGGTAAACGAAAATAGATAAAATGACGTGACATTTGGTGAAAATAAATAATTGTTTGTTGTTTGAGTTCGGCACGGAAATAAATAATTTTCATACAAAATCCACCCCCCCCCCGGAAATCAAATGGTGGTCCCCTTAAAAAAGCTCATAGTACATCAGACATGAGTATCAACTTTCAGATGACGTGTTTCAGTATGCGACTTGAGAACACGTCGATTGTAAATTTACATGTATGCCACTAATTTACAAATTAATGAATTTATTTTTTTTACTCTGAACAAAATCTTCCTTAAGATGTCTCAGTGGTATTATTCCGCCATTTTTGTCTAAGTATTGCTCATTTAGGTTTCATTCATTAAGAAATTTAACAAAATATTTATTTAAAATGAAAAGGAAGTTCAAATATTTCACGAAAAGATATGGAGTAAATGAACATGAGACAACAACACATATGTAAACTCCAACTGCAATAAATTTTAATGAGCTGTATGACCCAAATATAGGAAATCCACAATTTCAAAAAATGTTTAAAATGAAAAACGTGAGCTAAAACACATAAGCTTTAAATCTGTTGCTGGATTTACAGAACACAGAAATTATTCAAGGGAGATAATTGATGAAATATTTTAACAAAGATATCACTAGAGAAATTAGCATTTGTTACGGCACATATTATCGCCCCTGCACATATTGTCGCCGGCGACAATATGTGAAGACGTATCGGCACATATTGCCGCCCTACACATATTGTCGACGGCGACAATATGTGTAGTACATTTTCGACACATATTGTCGCCAGTTTTAAAAGAATTTGAACTAGTCAATACTTTACAATAATGTTGAAATAGCAAGTGTATTTCACGGATGCTAGGTCTTTTGGAATAAAATAACTTGTGTTGCCATGAAAATTTATATTAAAATGTTAGTAGTTGAAACAAACTTTTAAAGAATGTCTTCTAGTATGTCTTGAATCTCATGCCTGCTAGGATAGTGAAAAAAATACCCCCAAAAATATTGAATGGTACCAAATGAAGCTACAAATGTCAAATCAGTGCATACAAACTCATATACCCGAAAGAACTAAAGAAATTGGCAGCATCTTCCGCTATGGATGTATAAAATAACTGTTAAAAAAATTCTGGAAATCTATCAAAATTGAAAATATATTTTTAAAAATCTTCTGTGTTCACAATTATTTTTTGTACCAAAAAGTGCAAAAATCATGGTTGTATGAATTTAAAAAAAAATTTGTCTTAGACACTTTCAGGAAGTTTATCGAAACTGGAACCGCTGTCGAAAGTACAAAAGCGTATTAAGCATCTACAGACTACATGCACAAATATGCATAAAAATGAAAATATTGGAGAAATTTATGTCACATAAGAAGAATGAAATTTGACCCTTTTGGACTCTTTTTTTGCATCCATTCTGAAAGCTTATTGTATGCTTTGACAATAATTCTTCAGCAAAAGTGAACTCCTAAATCCCAAAATGGACCAATTCAAGTCGCAAGAAATGTGTGACGGACGGAAGAAGACGACAGTATTCCAGAACTTTGATTCCCTAGTGCAAGAATAGAAAAAAAACACTAAGCAATAAAAAAAACAACACAGACTAAGTCAAGAAGTTAAAACAAAGTCAGAAATACCACATAAATCTTTGGGCCATCAAGGACTCCAGACAGGTAAGCATGATCTGACTGCTAATACGTGATACCCTTCGCAAAACCAATGGAAAGTCATGTTAAGCAAATAACAAT